>VUQK01013470.1:22442-42682 GCA_015106715.1 Bujurquina vittata | reverse complement strand
GTTGCGTCATCAGTGTTTATGCTGAAAAACTGGGGGCTGCATGAGCGTAATGTTGTAATGCTTTATTATTCACAAGCATTCTCCTAAATACGTTTCTACTGCAGGTCTATATTTGGTTACTAATCATGCTCGCTCACAGTATGTCCGAGAGCTGAAGCAGAGAAAAAATAAGCACGGCGAGCACAGCACACAAACACGGCAGAGAGCGGAGGAGGCGTGGAAAACTTGATGCGACGTAACTGTGTGTCCGCCATATTGGTATAGTCAAAGCTGCGCTGTGAACTAATACAAGTGAATGGACGGAACTTCAAAAAGCGCCTTTCTACAAAGTTTTTTAAGTTAATGCATTCATTCACACATTCAGATATGCACTAATATACACTAGGAAACTGCTAGGCACCAAAAAAAATTTTTTTCCAAAATGTTAAAATGGCCAAATCTGATCAAAAACTATTCGTCAGTGTCACCTGTGAAAGTTAATCCCACGTGACCCCGTTTCGTCTGTAAAATGGTTCGAAAAAGTCCACACAGCACCAGAGTGCAGCATCTCTCTCATGTTATGTAGGCCGCTTTAGCCTCCCCCAATATGGCGGCGACGTAGACATGCGAGTCAGCGCTCAATGCGGCGTCTAGGTATACATGTCTATGAGCTATTTAATGGATCGGATTCATTTTTTTTAATTCCTTACGATATCCGATCCAGTAATTTAAGCCAGTGTCGGACCGATACCGATACTGAATATCAGATCCCTTGTCCAAACTGCATACACTGCATCAACTGCAGCAAAGCAGAAAATACACTTCAAATTTGTTGACTTTTCACTCAGTTGAAATTAAAATGTGTTTTCATGCACTTGATGGACAATGCTAAGGATAGATAGTCAACATGTCCCAACACACTGATGCAGTGTTAGCTGCACTGAGGGAACACGTTTAAACACACTTATCTTATTGTTCTTCTGAGGAGAAAACGAGACTCCAAAAAGGGGTCAAAACCCAGGCAGTGACTTCCTGCCAATCTTCTGCTGTGAGAGATGGTTAAGATAGGAAGTTGGCTTCCTCCTACTTGGTAGAATAATGTCATTGTTTCCTTTGTTGTTACTCAATTGCTTTAAGTTGACATTACTCAGGAGCAATAAGTAAACTGTTATTTTCAACATGCAATTAGAAGCAACTAAATAAAAGCAAGTAAAATATTTTTCATTTCCTGACTTACTCAATGAGGTAAGTCGGGAAAGCTATTGGAATTTACAGTGTATGAAGAGATTCAATGTAGCTCCAGTGAATGTTATTACGCTTCAGTCTTGACATTTAATCCATGCCAATTTATCACTACAGCAGCCCACCCCAGCAGATACTACTGGGTGGTTTATTACTTCATAGTGAGCCCTCTGGCACAGACAGAGCGAATGACAGGCGTTTTTCCTTTTATGCCTTTTCCTGGATGTGCATTGGGGTGGCATGTGTTGGCATGGGGTAAGAGGCAAGCTTGTTCATATTTGAGTAAAAAGAGAGAATGGTCAAAAGGCAAACCATTGTTTACACCTTTTATGGCTGCCTGGAAGCTGTCCAAGTTTGCTGTTCTAAAGAGATACAGTAATGAATCTCTTCAGTGGCCTATGGAGGAAAAGAGCATTACAAAGATTCTTGAGAGGTTCATTACCATATTTGCTGCATTGAGAGAATAGTTGATGATCATATATATATATAACTCCAATGTGCAAGTATTCATTACTTGCTTATAAAAGAAGCCACGCTTAATAGGAGCTGAATGCATTCACAGAGCTCAATGTGTCATAATAATACTTCCTCAAAATCACTGCCAGCTTTCAGGAGCATCTTCTGTATCTCCCGTGATAACAAAAAAACAGATTATATTATTTCATGTCAGTTTCTCTACAATGCCTGTGTATCACTATGATTGATTTTCAGGTATTTCACTGCAGGATGATCAAATAAGTGTCCTGAAAGCTGGTGCATCAACAGATTATAAAAGTGGTAGTCTGTTTTCCACACAAACCTCGTTTAAGGTGATGCTGACAATCAAGCTGTCACAAAAAACAAACACACACACACACACACAAAAACACACATGCACTTCTTTTAAAATGGCATACCTGGAAAGAATGCAAAAATGAACACACAAAAGAGAACACTGTTTACTTCTGTAATAAAATAGCTGCTTTTTAATTATCTGACACCAGGTATTTTAACTCTTGATAACTGTACTGCATCCACAGATGTCGCCACCAATTAAGGTTTTAAATCCAGGGTTGTATTAAGTTAAAGACAAATATCTGTGTGTCACTTCAAAGAAAGTTTTCCTGAAAGACTGAAGTCAGATAAGTAACTTGAGCACAAAAAATAATCATTTGTTTTACAACCAAATGCAGAGAAACTGTTAAAAGTTTGCAGCTACTTTCTTGCAGCTAATCTTGGAAACAAGAGGAAAAGTCAGTTTAGTTGCATTCGCAGACATTTTTGCCTTTACACATATTTTGTCTCTGAGTCCTTATCCTTCCATCCTTGTGTCGTCTTCCTGCTCCCACACCCTGCTCTGGCCTCTCTAAGGCCCATGACCCATCACTTCTGCTAAGACCTCTAAGGGGCCATCCATCACTAAAGCAGCATTGTAACCTGAGGACAGATTTCGTCTTCCCTTGCCCACTCATCAATCACAACGGGTTACTGTGCATACCCAAGCAGGCTGCAAAGGTGGGAAAGGCCAAGCAATGTCGTTCACTGAGCCAAGAAGGAACCTGCAGGAAAAAAAACACATCCACAGCCTAATCTTTATCTGAAGAAAATCTTGATTACATCCTCCTTAAATATTTCCTTGTTGATCGCAGCAGGCTATCTTTGTGCATTTACACTTGAATGGTTAAAACCAAACGCATAATTAACTGTGAATATTTTTTAAATGAAAAGCAGAAGTTTCAGCACAGCCAGCTCAGCTAAAAGAGATGGCGCGTTGGCTCAGTAATCGGCAGCTCCGTCTTTGCCAGTGAGTCGGCTTAAACAAAACAGTGTCTTCATTGGTGCAAATTGTCATCACTTACAGTTCACAAGAAGGTCAGTCAAAGATACAAGTAGAGTGTGAATCACACATCAGTTACCTGAAGATGTTATTAAGGGAAAAACAAGAAACCATTGATCAATTGTGAATGAAGGTACTGTGAGGGGGGTTCACAGTGATGCAAAACAATGCAAGAAACAATGAAAGAGTCCCATGAGAGCTGAGACGAAAGGGGAGCACTAATCTCTCACAATACAGAGGAAAGAAATGGTGATGCAACAGAGTAGAAAGAGCAAAAAAGGGGGGGAACTGGGAGAAAAGCAAAGTACAGGCCCCTCCAGGAAGCCATGTTCCCTGTCACTGACACCTATACAAAGAGGACGCAGTGGTGGTTAAGGCTTTTGTAAAGTCGATATAGCAAAAGCTGAGCACACTGGATGACAGGGTTGAGTCAGACAGTGCCAGGTGTCCTTTTGACGTGGGCACCACTCCCCTGAATGAGTGGCTGCGAGAGAGTGCGACTGTCACCAACAGCCTTCCAATTAAAACCTATAATTAATCAGAGCTATTTAAAGCAGCCCATTCATCCCCAATGGCGAGAAGCATGCTAACGAGAGGAAAGATAAACCACATATCGTTGCTCTGTTTTACCTTTTCTCTAAGCTGCCCTTTGGCATTATGGCTTTCTTTCCACAGCTATGACATGTAGCTGCTATGCCCTGTTGTGATTTAAGGAATAAGTGTGTGTCATATACAAAGGATATGCATTTTCTTTGCCTGTTTCTTTTAAGGAGCAATAGATTGTTGTTTCATAACTAATTTTCAAATGTCCTTTCCCTGGAACATACTGGCAAACGAACAGATAATATGTGATACAAGAGTTATTGATGACATAAACATGAAATGAAATGAGCAGTTTTGCTATTATATTTATTCCAACACTGATTTTATGATGTTCAGTGTTGGGTAAAACTACATTTTCAAAACTACAAAAAAATTCAAACTGGAACTAATTGAACTATACGGCTAAGCTCTCCATGAGACAAATATAGTTTGTAAAATAGAAATATATTAAACTGTCAGTTTAAATATGTAACAAATATAAAATAAAAAGTAACAAAAAACGTAACGTGAATGAGCTTGCCTACTTCTCATCTCATCATTTATAAACTGAAAAAGTTATACACTGCATTATTCATGGGGAAGTACAAAAGAATGTCACCATGGCTTTTATATACAGTGTTCATCAGTCTGCGTATGTCACAATCAAAAATATTTTGTCAATGGCACTATTCACTGTGAGGCATTTGCTTACGTATGGCCGGGGTGATTCCTCCTGAGACTGAGATCCTTATCCATGATGACGTCGCAGTGTGAGCACTGAGCAATGCCCCCCTTTGCACATGCACAAGACAAAGGTCACATGTGTGGTCTAAGGAATGCTTTGTCTTTATTGTAGTCGGGGTGAAAGAAAAAGATGATGGAGATGGTTAAAAGGGGGTGAAATTCAGAATGGTAAGAAAAAAAATCTAAAAAGTTAAAATCTAAGTAAATTAACTTACTGACTGCATAGGCATTGAAAGGGCAAAAAGTAGCCAAGTGATGCTAATCAGTACTGGATTAATGCATTATCTGCATGTACGTCCACTTCTATAAAAGCAGAAGTTTTAGCAGTTTTTGTGATGTGGAGCATTCAGGTGTATTGACATAATTTCACAATCTTCCCAGGAGTGGCCGTCCCAGCCCCAGTGACATCTAAGACTCTACAGGCCTCAGTTAGCATGTTTAGTATTGATGTTCATAAAGTCCAGTTAGAAAAAAAATGAACACGTATAGCTTGTTTGGAAGGGTTGTTAATAGTTATCTCTAAACAGAATATGGCAACATAGTGTCTTTTGAACAGACAGAACCAAAGTGCAGATGTTCAGCTATACAGCTCAGTGGGACGTTTGACAAAAATCAAGCACAATATATCAACACAAACACCCCATTCTAATTGTGTTTAGTAGCCACAGGACTTAGGCACCTTGCAGTTATTGATTCAACCATAAACTCCTCCAAATTCCAGTGTTCAAGACTCAAATTTGAGGCCATCTGGCCAAAAGCTAAAGCTCATCTGAAATTGACTTATGCAACAGGACAATGATCTCAAGCACAGCAGCAAATCTATAACAGAACGGCTGAAAAAGAAATGATCAAGGTGTTGCACTGGCCCAGTCAAAGTCCAGACCTCAAGCTGATTGAAATTCTGTGGCAGGACCTTAAGATGTGGGCATAAATGAATGCTTGCAAACCTGAACGAACTGGAGCAATGTTCAATTCAATTCAATCTTATTTGTATAGCGCCAAATCACAACAAACAGTCACCTCAAGGTGCTTTGTATTGTAGGCAAAGACCCTACAAAAAAACAGAGAAAACCCAACAGTCAAAACGACCCCCTATGAGCAAGCACATGGCGACAGTGGGAAGGAAAAACTCCCTTTTAACAGGAAGAAACCTCCAGCAGAACCAGGCTCAGGGAGGTGCCATCATCTGCCGCGACAGGTTGGGGCTCGGGGAGAGAGAGACAGGACAAAAGACATGCTGTGGAAGAGAGACGGAGATTATTAATAACTAATAATTAAACACAGAGTGAAGTATCAATAGAGTAAAAAGGTGAGTAAAAAGAAAAAATGCATTATGTGAACCCCTCCAGCAGCCTAGGCCTATTGCAGCATAAGTAGGGGATGGTTCAGGGTTACCTGATCCAGCCCTAACCATAAGCTTGATCAAAAAGATAAGCTTTAAGCCTTAAAAATAGAGAGGGTGTCTGTCTCCCGAATCAAAATTTGGAGCTGGTTCCACAAAAGAGGAGCCTGAAAGCTGAAGGCTCTGCCTCCCATTCTACTCTTAGGTATGCTAGGAACCACAAGTAAGCCAGCACTCTGAGAGCAAAGTGCTCTATTGGGGTAGTATGGTACAGTACAATGAGGTCTTTAAGATAAGATGGGGCCTGATTATTTTTAATTCCATTCTGGATTTAACAGGGAGCCAATGAAGAGAAGTCAGTATGGGAGAAATGTGCTCTCTCTTTCTAGTCCCTGTCAGTACTCTAGCTGCAGCATTTTGAATCAGCTGAAGGCTTTTCGGGGAGCTTTTAGGACAGCCTGACAATAATGAATTACAACACTCTGGCCTTAAAGTAATAAATGCATGAAATAACTTTTCAGCATCACTCTGAGACAGGATGTTTCTAATTTTAGAAATTTTGCACAAATGCAAAAAAACAGTCCTGCATATTTGTTTAATATGTGCATTGAAGGACATATCCTGCTAAAAAATTACTTCAAGATTTCTCACAGTGTTACTGGAGGCCAAGGTAAAACCATCCAGAGTAAGTATCTGATTAGACACCACGTTTCTATGATTTGCAGGGCTGAGTAACAGAACTTCAGTTTTATCTGAATTTAGAAGCAGGAAGTTAGAGGTCATCCCAGCCTTTATGTCTTTAAGACATTCTTCTAGGTAAACTAATTGATGTGTGTCCTCTGGTTTCAAGGGCAGATAAAGCTGAGTATCATCTGCATAACAGTGAAAATGTATGTAATGTTGTAAAGATGAATGTGCCAAAATTCCACCACAATGATGTGAGACTGACAAAGTCAAAATAGAAAATACAACAGAAAATGATTACTTCAAGTTATTGCTGCCAAACTTGGTTCCTACAATCTACTTAGTTTTTCAAAGGACTGCACAGAACCCTGTGAAAACTCTGTTTGATACATTACTGTAAATGTTAAACTACTAGAAAGCTACTGTAAAAGTACTTCTCCTCTGCTGGTGGCAAAAAAAAACATCACATCAGCCCATTATTGTTTCAAACTTTACTGCATTTTAAACTTAAAGTTTAGTATTTCCCAGTGACTCATGCGGTTTAAATAAGCATGAATGGAAGGGTCTGTCTAGCACACGAGCATGGTAATTGGTAGTATAAAAGTAGGAAGTCATTATGGTCTGTAAAGTGTAGAATTTAGGGATCTAGGTTTCAACAAAATGTTGGATTTTATCATGGAAGAAGGATGTTCTTTTTCATGCCTACATGTCAAGGCCCCAAGCAGAAATTAAGCTAAATTTTCACCACATCCTTGAAAAGCGGTGCTGAAGTGTTACATTTCATACTTTGCTTTTTCTTTTTGCACATTTTATCTATTTCTTTTGCTACAGCTCTGGGTGTATGGTACTTTTATGTAGTTTGCATTTTCCCTAATATTTAAGCTTGTTCCTATTAATATGCTTTTTTGTATTAATGGAGTATTTTCATTTCATATTTTTACTTTCACTCTTGCACTGTTTGTGCTCTCTCCATAGGGGCAGACCACCATAATAGCACTCTGGGAGGACAGGTGCCAGACATTATGGAAAAACTTTGCATAGAGTTCTCCAAGTTGGCATTTTCAGTAAAATATATACACACATGCACACGCATACTCAAAAAATGCACAATTCCCCAAGCTGAAACAACCATTTCAGTACAAACTTTCTAAATTATAAAAGTAGGGAATACATTTAGATACCCCTAAATTTCTCCCTGAAAAGAGCTCATTAGGTTCTCATGCCCTCATTGAGCTTCCCAGAGAGAAATTCCTCTCTTGCTGAATGCAAATCCCACCTCCCTGTCTCAGATTGACACACCCAAACTGTAACCATGACCATAACCATGACAATGCCAAATCTAATTCAAAAATGTAACCACATAATTAGCTCAACTTTTAGGGAGTACTGCATGACCTGGAGGCATGACGCCTACCTAAAGGAATCAATTCAGGACTGAAGCATTGTCTCTAAATAAAAAGGTTTCCCTTCCTACGCCTGTTTTCTTTACTTCTCTATTGTTGGCACATTTAGTTTAGAAATAACTTTTTAGTCAAATGTCTCAGCAGTCAAATTGCCTCCCTCAATTAATTACTGCTATTTACATGTCAAATCTGAACTCTACCTACTACCCATTAAGTTCCTGTCACTTTGACTGAGGAGCAATTAAATTGAATCACCCTCATTACAAAAATAAGTCGCAAGTGGTGGCCTCTGCTGTGTGTCGTCTAATTCAATTTAAAACATTTTTTTTCATATAACTTGGTATTTCGAACTCAAACCCGTGTTGAGGCTGAAGGGATACTTTAAAAAATATGAAATACCACTGACTTCATGTAAAAAGCACTGACAGTGTTGTTGTTCGTTTAATCATCAAAACATCTGAAAAATAATTTTCAGTATTATGTTAAAAGAACGAGCATAAGAAATAAAGAAGTTGAAAATATTTGAACCAAAGCTTTATGAAAAAAAATCTAATATACGTTGACTTCATGACTCCTTTAAATAACAAAAGCTCAAATTTGGTGAATGCAGCAATTTTGAAATTAAACAGTAGATAAACACATGTTTTTGCTGACATTAATAAAGATTTTCTGCTATTAGATTTAGAGTCTTAATTAATGTGGTAACACCTGTGTGTCCCTACTATTGCGTGTCAAAATAAAAATGAAATGCTTAGGGGAGCCAGACTAAGGGCAATCCCTGAAGGAGTGGAGGGGGGGAAATGTATACATAATATCACATTATCACAGGGGAACCAAATATGGTATTTTTTTCACAAAAATAGCCATAATAGACACTGTGTTTTTTTGATGGAAATGACAATTAACAAACTACAGAGGAATTCAAAAACACCCCAAAAAGCTAGTGCATTGAAGCAACTCAAAATGGTACTCAGTAGTTTGTATGGCCCCCCATGTGCTTGTGTGCATGCCTGACAACTTTGGGATATGCGCCTAATGAGATGATGGATGGTGTCCTGATGGAGCTCCTTCCAGATCTGAACCAGGGCATCACTGAGCTCATGGAGAGTCTAAGGTGCAACCCGGTGGTGTTGGATGGACTGGAACATACTGTTCCAGATGTGTACTATTGGATTTAAGTCAAGCGACAGTGAGGGCCAGTCAATGGTATCAATTCCTTCACCCTGCCTGCATACTCTTACCACATGAGGCCGGGCATTGTCATGCACCAGGAGTAACCCAGGACCCACTGCACCAGCGTTGAGTCTCACAATGGATCCAAGGATTTCATCCCGATACCCAATGGCAGTCTGGGTGCCACTGCCTAGCCTGTAGAGGTCTGTGTATGCCTCCATGGATTTGCCTCCCCAGACCATCACTGACCCACCAACAAACCAGTCATACTGAATGATCTTACAGGCAGCATAACATTCTCCATGGCTTCTTCAGACCATTTCATATCTGATGTGCTCAGAGGGCGAACCTGCTCTTATCTGTGAAAAGCATAGAGTGCCAGCAGTAGGCCTGCCAATTTAGCTATTCTATGGCAAATGCCAGTTGGGCTGCATGGCGCCGTGCAGTGAGCACAAGCCTCACTGGAGGACCTCAGGCCACCCCCATGATGTTTATTTTTGATTGTTTGGTCACAGACAGTCACCAGTGGCCTGCTGGATGCCATTTTGTAAAGCTCTGCCAGCGTTCATCCGGTTGCTCCTTACCCAAAGGAGCAAATGCTGGTCCTGCTGATGTGTTAAGGAACTTCTGGAATCTGGACTCTGGAATCTCCTCCATTCTTCTGAGACTACACTAGGAGGCAGAGCAAATTTTATGGCAATGGCACATAATGATGTGTCGTCCTGGAGGAGTTGGACTACCCTCTGTGGGGTCCAGGCATTGCCTTGTGCTATGCATATCACAGAAGTTTAATTAGCTTGATGCTTTTCTCTGATCGAACAGTGTATGTGTAAGTTTTCCAAGCAGTGTATGTTACTGTAATACTCAGCATGTCTCAAAATGCTTCATAGGAAAGTACTATGATGATACCATGATAATATTGTGCTGTGGGGTCTACTGGTGATTCCCACAATTCAGTTCCAAAGAGTTAACAAGCACTGGCGAGTATCTAAGTTGATCTGAATTTAGAATACAGATATATTGAATTGAACTGAATTCAGTTTATTTTTGGTTTTAATTTGAATATAAGTAGTGTTGTAATTTAGTGACAATAGTTGTAAAACTGACCTTTTATTTGGCTAGCAGAGAAAATATATGGTCCAAATGCAACTTTAATGTCACAGTTACATCACTGAAGTCGCCTGCACATGGCCGACTATATGGTAATAATAAACTCTTGGATATACTGTATATGATGGCCTTGAAAAAAGATCTTTTCATGGACAACCTGTGAGCACAGAAGCCCAACCCACCTACTGTTCAAGCCTTCTATTTAGGGACAATTGGGAAAATGCTGGCTCAAAGGGACAGTTAAAACAGCTTGTTTCAGACAATGGATGAGCTGGGAGGCTGAAGGAAGGTCCAGTATAAAACAAATAAGAATTCATTTGACTGTGAACCATGCAAAGCTACTCTAGTACATTCCAATAAAAATTTGGAGCTGGAAATGATCATAATAGCTCAACCTTAACTGGTTTAAAAGCAGTTGAATGCATTTAGTGTAATTAGTGTCCATTACTGAGTAAATAATGTTTAAGTAAACCTGTAGAAGCTGTGATATGGCGCCCTGGCTAGTGGTTTTGAACTTAGCAACAGTTTTTGTTTTTTTTCTTCAGTATTTTTGCCCTTTGGAAGTAAAGTGGACTCAAATACAAACAAAGAAACACAGTGAACAAAACAAGAGACAAGCTTTCTATGAAAAATGTGACAACAGCAATCAAAGCAAACATGTAACCTTGCAGGGAACAAGGAGGACAACTATTAGTACACAGAGGGCTATTTGAGCCACAGGTGGATTCAAGGCACCAGTGTTACAAAAGTAATGTGTTGCACTTGTTACACACTACTCCTTACAGTAATTTTGCATTGATCCATAATATGGCCTGTGATGACTCTCACATAATTAGAGTCCCACACACCGACACAAGTCCCTGTCATTTGAGGCAGACATTTGCAAACAGCACATAACAGCTACGGGCACACAATTCTACAATATGAACACACACAGGTTCAAATGTTGCTACAAGCCTCATCACTGCTTTTGTTAACTGCTAACAAACATCATATTTGTTAACAAACATCATATTCGATGTTTGTTTTTTATTCACTCATCTTTGCGAAACCTTTGAAACTCATGTAGACATAAATGTAACTGTCATATGATTAATGATTTGAGTACAGTAATGTGTTCAAAACACTGTGATTATACTTAGCATGGCAAAGGTGGAAACAATTAATGCAGGGCAGACAGTCAGGAAAGGAGCAGGAAGTAACAGAAGCAGGAAGTAATGGCACAACAAGATGCGTGACAAAACCAACTTTCAATGTAAAGTGAGAATGTAGAAACAGTCAGGGTCAAAAACGGGGTCTGCCTTTAATTATCGGAGATAATAATTTTAAAAAATGATTCTGGGTAAAATGGCATGTGGTAAAGGGAACTGGCATCAGCGTGCAAGCAACTCTATGATTCATCATGTTTGGGTTTTATTTTATTTATTTATTTTTGTCATGAACAGACGGCAGAAAAAAATGGCATGACCATCGTTAAAAAAAAAACCTGTTACACAGCCTGTCAACATTTGAGGGACTTTTTAAAAAAATATAATTACAACACTGTGGTGGTGAAGTCTTATTAAAAGTCAGCTGGCATTTTGTGTTTCTGCGGAAGTGGGCAGGTCCTCACAGTGTCCTCTACATACACAATGTGTGAGGTGGACTGTGGTGCTGCAGTAGCTGTGAAGGCCAGAGGCACTTTTGTTTTAGAAAAATAAATTTGTTCACTTCTGTAGGAATTTTAAAAAATTTGACAATGATATTAAAATTTGATTCATATTTGGGGTCCTGTGTAGCCTCAGCGAGAATTACACAACCCAATATTACGCTGATCAATATTTACTGGCTATTCTCAAGCAGGATTTAGTTTAATGTTAATAATTTACGACTGAGCAATGAAGCTGACAGCTTAGTCGAGGCAGTTCTGTGTTACTCATAGCCCTGCTGGCTTGATGGTGGTGTGAAAATACTTTTGATTGGTGGAGCTTATTGAAAGGGCTCTTTGGATCCACATATGCAGAATGGCACAGTTATGGGGGAACAAGCGTCGACAGAATGGCTGTGAGAAGACAGAAGTTGTAAACAGACAGAAAATTGGCCTCAAGCTGTGCTGCAGGAATGAACATGAGGCAGTGATTAGTCTGAGGGACATTTATTTATTTATCAACAGTAAAGCTACAATTATAAAGCATCCGCGAGACTCTGTTGTTTACTTGCGGATTTTTGTACATGTCACACAGCAATCAACTTGAACGGACAGGAAACATTATTTATTTAGAGATAGCCCTGCTTATCTTGTAAATTGCCTTTTCAAGTTTCTTAATGATGTAGTTTGATCATTGTCTCTTTGACCACGCAGAGCTGATGAAGAGCTTAAAGTTTATCCTGCATATTTGTCTTCATTTTCTCTGGTGACCCCTGAAAGATCTATTTCTTAAATCTTTAATCACCTGTGGTGCAACAGGTAGAGAAATAATTGCTCATATTTTGTAAAACACCGCAGTAAAATGCAGCAGCTGCTGAAGCTTAGTGCACTTACTCAATTCCTACCAGGGAAAGCTTGTTTAAAAGGATTAAAAGGATTGCTGGTGATCGAGTTGTTGCTGATTTGCTGATCAGCCGTAGAACATTAAAATGATGTCTGTGGCAAAGGATGAGGGCTATTAATTTTCTGCACTCTCAATATTAGCTAAACACAGGCATTTCAAGAAACCATGGCACCACATAACTAGGCTTTGAAGTCCAACAGCTAGATTGATCTTTCCCGCTGGAGACGTGTCAAAAGCAGAATTGATGCACCAGCCACTGTTTACCATCACAACATATTCTCATGAGTCATTTTTTTCTTCACATTTTCATAGTGAATTATTTTGCAGTAGCGTGTGATCTATTTTTACACAAGGTTAGAGAAATATAGTGGATAAAAACAATTACAAATTAAACACTTTGACATAACAAAAAGGAAAAGTGTGTTATTTCAGCCCCAACATCTCCATCATGAATATTTTTGGTCAGATAAGAATAAGTGTATAATGTACAGCATCATAAACTGTAAGTGGAGCTATTATAGACTCATGAAAGCAAATGCAAAATTAGGTTGTGCCTGAGATCCATTTTACTAGGTCAGTCTTTAGTGATTCACAAAGGGCGCGCTGGTCAACTCTGCGTTGGTTCAGCCTTCAAGTATGTTTGTTGTTTTCTGAAAAACTATTTGAATGTCTTCTCCTGTGCACCCCCCACCCCCACTCCCATTAACTTCTCCACTGAGGTGGGACAAGAGGTACCGGGATGCTGTGTTGTTCCCACAGCTGTAGGCAGACGCAGGATGTTGGCTGGTTCTTGTGGCCTTATTTAAAAGCTGACCTTTAATGCGTCCTGAGAAAAAAGGCTTTGCATACAAATGATGATCTGATTCCTCAGTCAGTCAGTCAGTGCCAAAGTGTACCAGAATGCCATCATTTCTCCCAGTGAATATTTTTTCCATCTCTATTAAAAATTATGACTGAATTATTCATTTAAAACTTGTTTTGAACTAAGTTCGCATTCATTGTCTTTGGCTTTACTTGTCTGGTGTTGTGAATGAGGTGATATGAAAGTGGGGCGCATGCCAATTTGGGGTGATTTAATTAGTCATTATAAACAGTATGGTTTTGAAGCCAGTGCAGTTTAATCAGGTATGCAAATGCATGGCCTATATTGAAAACATAATTATGCAGAGGAGAGTAGATGGCAGGCCTATGACACAAGTTGCATCACTTAAGAAATGATGCAACAATGCCACCTACTGAGAATGAGCTGCATATAATCAGTTAAGAGTGTGAGACATACCAATGTATTCTGGGCCTTATTTCTTTATTTTGGTAGGTAGTTACTTAGATTTATGCCACACCATCTCAACTTTTACTTGAAAAAAAATCGTATAATTTCAATATTTGGAATTATTTACACCATCTATGTAGATGGACTGCCTCGTGATAAAAAGGTCCAGTCTAGGTTTGGTGTGTTTACGTTTAAACTGCAATGAAGTCACAGAGGATAAGCCTTTGAGAATGAATGTTACTTCTGTGCACACAACAGCTTAGTCAGCATCGTGAGCTTGCATTACTCCAAGAAAGAAACCCATCGTATACATTTATTTTATAGAAGTAGAACTAGAGGTTGCTCTTCAAGCAATGACTCATGTAGAGCCATGATATGAATTAAAAAAATAAAGGTTTCAAGTATGAAATTCATACTTAGCCAGTATGAAAGCATAACCTCACATCTCCCATGCACACAGCTTCATTCATTTTATAGTGTATAGAGTCACATTTTTCATCGCAGCGAAACCACAAATTTGTGTTCTGGAGTTTCCTGCGTGAAAAGTCTTAGAAAGTTTTGACTTAAATGTTTCTGAGAGGTTCAGACTGGATTGTTCTGAGACAAATCTCTTGAAATTTGTATTTAAAAGGATTGCTAGTATTCATAGCCCATTAAAAGACTTAAAATTAGTGACACATTACTGTTTGTATTAAATATTTATTTCTCCAAGTCCAGAAATGACATAACCACATCAACCTCTGAAATGTGCTTAACATTTATTGAGTCTTGAAAAAAAAAAATTATATGCAAAAATGGTATATACACATTGCTTTTAACCAGAAAGGCACCAAAGACAAATGAGCAGTTACTTGAACAAGTAATGCTGCTAGCTGGTTCCATGACAACATAAAGAACAGACATGGAATGACAACTTAAAGTGTGAAAAAAAAAGTGTAACATTATTGACCATAAAATTAACTTTTAATTTTTTCCTCACAAACTAAGAGTTTTTGTTTGACTGGTTAAAAAAATGCTAATAAGACAATAGTGGTGTTGCAATAGCTAAAATATATATTACTTATTACATAAATACAACAGTCTTAATGAAACACATTTTATTTACTCCCTTTTGTGGCTACAAACTGTCCACTATGTGTGCAAGCAGAGGAGAAGAACATGACAAGATCCTTAATACAAAGTACAACTTCTTAAAAATATGAACATTTTATTAATGCACATATGCAATAAATTATTTTCTTGAAATCTTCAGGATGTAACCATTTAAAAAAAAGAGCAGCTCCTGCATATCCTTATTACTGCTAAAAATATGAAATGTACTTAAGTATGAATGATGTGAGTGATTGTCTGAACATTAAAGTGTTTGTATGGTTGGTTGAATGTGATTTAGCTATTTAGGGAGAGCTGTCTTCACCTCTCGGCCCCACAAACTGCTAAAAATCAAAAGTAAGGCATTCTCCCACAAATGAAATTTACTCCCTGGCGACACTCAAGTACTATCAACAGCTAGAGAGTGGCGCACTTGAGGCAAATAAAAACTGAAACGGGTGTTAGTTTCAGCAGTGGACTGCCACGGGCCAAAGCAGGTCAGGTTTTAATCGAAAAGGTAAACAGAAGAGGTAATTTCTTCTTATGCATTACTGGTGTTAACACCCAGTGTAAAGATGGCAGCAGCATTCAACCTACTCCTCCTCCCCCTCCACGTCTTCCTCTCACACTCAGAAGCTAATGCCTCATTAGTCTTTGAAATGAGACAAGCAGTTGTACCATAATGGCGCATGAAAACGATTTCAAAAACCATATATAGTGATGCAAGATTTGAAAGTAAAATGGCTAAGTGGTTCAGGTGGCTTAAGAAACTGGGGTAACAAAAATGGCATTTAAGCGATGAGGAGCACACCGTTAGCGCCATTCCTCTTGTTACATGGTGCACCTCTTTCAAGATGTCAAAACACCTCATCTGGATCTTTCTGGATACATTGGTAGTCCTGTCCATTAGTGCTGTCCTCTTCATGTTCACTCCAATAGGAAGAACTGCATAGTTTTGTTTTTTTTGTTTTTTGTTTTTTTTGAAATGTTAATGTGTTTTCCTCTTGTTCCCTGTGTGCCTATCACTTATTTAAAGTGATGGTAACATAAGATGTAGGTATGTAGCCTTCATCTCCGTTGCTCCTACGGACACGGGTCCAACCATCGCCTTTGTCCTCCTCCACCATGGCCAGCACCTCCCCTTCCTGCATAGCGATGGTCCCTTCACTAGCACCTGAAAAAAAACAGATGATTACATTATACTGATGTGCTGAACACAAACCTTGCTCAGTCAAATCTTAAGGGAGCAAAACTGACTCATAATTTTCTGATCTTTAAGCCAGTCCACATCAGCTGACACCCTTCTATGCAAGCAATCAGGTACAGAAAATCTGCAAACCACTTTGCAAACCACCTCCACCCCAACTTCTTCTTTCGTGCTGTCTCGACCTTCATCGGTCTCACGTTTGACATCATTAAGGTCCGCTTTCTCCGGTAAGGTAGTCTTTTTGCTACTCTTTCTACCTCCAATTTTGTATGAACGTGGAAGAGTGGGGACTTCTCAGAGTGGAGCCAAAATTACTACAATCCCAATTGTAAAAAATAGTTTAGACACACTGTAAAATGTAGATTAAAAACAGAATGCAAGGCTCTGCAAATCTTACAGATCCATATTTTATTCACAGTAGGACATAGAGGGACCAACAAAAGGCTATGAAGTGGTATTAAAATCAAACAGCTAAAAGGAGCATTTTGCAACTAATTAGGTTCATTGGCAACAGGTCAGTAACATGATTGGGTATTGAAGAAAAAAAAAAAGTATGTCAGCCAGAGATTCTCAGGTAAAGGTGGGTAGAGGCTCACCACTCTGAAAACAATGTGTAAAAATTGTGAAAGAATATCAGAATAATGATCCTCAATATGACGCTACCAAAACTTTGAATATCCCATCATATAGTACATGATCTCATCAAAAGATTCTGAGAATCTGGAGAAATCTCTGTGCACATGGGAAAAAGACACAAAATCAATCTTAGATGCCCATGCCTTTCGTGCCATGAAGTGGCACCATCATAGAATCGCTGCATGCCCTCAGGAATATTTCCAGGTATTACTGCCAGTGGACAAAGTTTGCTGGGCCACAACTAAGGTTAAAGCTTCATCACGCAAAGAAGCCGTCAAGTGTGAAAATAGTCTAGAAACAGTGCCGTCTGGCTCTGTGGCTCATTCAAATGAACTGAGGGAAAGTGGAAAACTGTTCTGTGGTTAGACAAATCGATTTTTTATTTATTTATTGCATAACATGGACTGAAAACAAGTCCTCCAGACTGAAAGAGTAGAGGGACCAACCAGCTTGATATCAAGATAAGTTGATAAGCTTGCATCTCAGATGGCATGAGGGTGCATTAGTGCCTGCACATCTGGAAAGGCACCATCAAAGCTAAAAGATATATACAACTTTAAGAGCAAAATATGCTCCCATCCAGATGTCTTTCAAGGAAAGCCTTGCAAGATAACGCAAGAGAATTTTAAACCATGCATTGCATCTAGTTAGTCTTTGTAGTAGAAGTCTGGATGCTGAACTGATCTACCTGCAGTCAGAAATATATGACCAAGATGACCCAGGACTGTTAAGCAACCAGCTGTTTACAGACACAGTGTTAAAAGAGGAGGGGATGCTACAGAGTGTAAACTTGGCCCTGTCCCAGCTTTTCTGAGGCACATTGCTGCCATCAAAGTCAAAATGACCCTTTTTTTTTCTTAAAATGGTGCATTTTGTCACACTGTTCTGTTATGAATAAAATATGGAATTATGAGATTTGCAAATCATTGCGTTCTGTTTTATTTGCATTTTACACAGTGTCCCAACATTTATTGAAATTGGGTTATAAATACAAATTACTCTGAGGGGGAATAAAAATCTTTGACTGTAGCAGTTCTGACTGAACAGTGATAAATAAAAATATCTCCGTAAGTCAGCTTTTTAGCAATATAACTCATCACACATACACTTTGAGGACACAGCATGCACTCACTATGCCTCATCCTGAACAACAATGGTAAGTGAATGTGTCAGTCAGTTAAAAAAAAAAAAAAGAGCATACTACATACCAGGGAAGTTGTACATGGCCGTGCATTTCCCAATAGGAGCAGCTAGATCCTCGTCCTCAAAGTCATCATCAAACTCAGCATAAATGGCATGGGAAGGATCGGGAGTGCTTTCATCAGAGTAAGCGCCATCAGGGCTGGAAAGAAAATGCACAGGTTTCCTGTATAGAATAGACAACAAACCCGTGTTTCAAAGTGATGTCTACAAGCAGGATCTCATCCTACCTGTGCACATCATTAGCTCCATTATTGTTGAATGAGTGAGCTTTGTAGCGCTGCGCGTCTCCTCGACCTCCAGCTTCAGCGAGCCATGTCTACTCAAAAACGATATCCAAAAGGAAAAAGCGCAGAAATTTTCATTAATAGTTTTTGTTAGATGGTGCACTCACTAATAATATAAATAATTCTATATAACCTATTGAATTGTTAATTTATTAGAAATAAAATGTTAGTTCTATTTGACAATAGCAGAGGGCGAGATTACCTCATATTTGTTCTGTTCTCCTCTGAGCCGGTCTATATTTTGGGATGTCTGGTTGATTTGGGATGCCAGACTAGCAGGGTCCCCCATTTGAGGATTTTTCTCATAAACATCTTTCATCTTTCCCAGCGCTTCACTGGAAAGAGAGAAAAAGAGAGATAGACAGAGAAAGAGGAACAAAGGAGGAAGAGGCAAAGTGACTTTCAGTAGAAATCGGTTCCCTGCAGACCTCAGGAGTGGGTAAACACACAGAGACACGACACAGTTGTGTACACTGCATGAATATTATATCCACTTTCCCAGTGGAGAAGTTCTAACAGAGATGGTTATTAATACACAGAATGATACTCACATGTGTGTATAATATATACACACACACACACACACACACACTAATACACACACCTCTGATCTACTTCCTTTTGCAATTCTTTGATGATTTCATCCAGTTTCTGTTGTAACCTTTTCCTGCGTTGCTCTGGAGGGAGATGGGCAAAGTCCTCTGTCACTGCGGGCTGCAAGAGGGCAGAGAAAAGTGGGGGGGTAAAACAAAATGTAGTCTTGCACTTTCATAATGACAGTCACCATGGTGAGAGAAACAGACAATTGAGAAGGAAGTCTGTGGTTTGTGCTCAGCTCAGGGGACAACGTCAAACCAAAACCTGCTTCAGATCTTTTAGTTTCATGTTTGTTTGGCTTCCAATTAATGTGAAGCCAATGAGGTACAAAATATCAGAGCTGAACACAAAACCACCACCCATGGACCAATAACCACAGCGTAGCACACTCCAATAACTTTGTACAGTCCCATCTTTTATTTCCATGTTTAAAAAAAAACTAGTTTTGATTTACATGTGTGATCTGTTAACAGTTAAGGCCGTTTGAAAACTGGGTTACTGACTGCTCAGCTTTCTTGTGTGCTACCAAGTTTCCTTTCCTTCCTCCACCACCAGGTGGCCACCTCTTCGATACAATCACAAGAGGACAAGTCTTATGGCACATTAAACCATGCTGGATGCTGCATGTTCAGGCAGAAAACCAGCAGAAACTTGTAAAAGGAAAGTACAACGAGATGAGCAACTGTAAAGGAAAGGAGGCCACTTTAGATGTTAAACACCCCCCACACCAGCTTTGTTTCCCATATTACCATGGTCCTCTCTGGAGTAAACTTCTGAGGGGAAAAAGAAACAGTACGTGTACAGAAAAATGTTATAATAACCTTAAAGGGGCTTCTTGCATTTCACCTTTTTACCTCACAAAAAGATTTTAATTAAATGTGTTTAAGATACATAAACAAAACATAAGAACTGAAAGTTCAATACAGCATATCCATGTCTTAAAAATATTATTGGGATTATTCTTTAAAGGAATTCAGTGACTCTTGCAGAGGCGTGAACACGGGATAATGTGTAAGCCCTTTGTGAGTGAATGTCTCCTGGCACCTGAACCATCTTCTGACTCACCGATCTCCTGAGCGTCCGGAAGGAAGAGATTCTGGGTTTGACTGTCTTATTGATCTCCTTCAAACAGTACGACAGGGGGTCCCGGCCAAACTTGGGGGAAGGGGGTCCGTTAGGTGAAGGGGCAGGGGGTGTGGAGAAAGGAGCGAGCGGAGAAGAAAACTGGAGTGAGGTGTGAGTAAAGTACCAGCACCCAAGAATTAGGTATGCAGGCATTTTTTTTGGGGGGGGGGGGGGGAAGTGGGGAGGGGGGGGGGGAGAAAAGTAAAAAAAAGGAGAGGGGGGG
>VUQK01013470.1:8638-18677 GCA_015106715.1 Bujurquina vittata | reverse complement strand
TTTTAAGGGTTTAAAAAAAAAAGCCCCCCCCCCCCCCATCCAAAAAAAGTGAAAGTATCCAGTGAACAGCAGTTTCCTGGGCCAAAATGCCTTGTTGATGCCAGCGGTCTGAGAAGAATAGTTGACAGGCAGGCAACAGTAACTCAAATGACCACCAAGGTATGCAGAAGAGTGTCTCTGAATGCACAGCACGTCGAACCTTGAAACAGATGGGCTACAGCAGTAGAAAACCACACAGTGTGCAATTCCTGTCAGCTAAGAACAGGAAACTCAGGCTACGAGTCACACGGGACCTCCAAAATATGACAACAGAAGAATGGAAAAACATTGCCTGGTCTCATGAGTCTCAATTTCTGCTGCAGCATTTGGATGGTAGAGTTAGAATGGATCCATCCTGCTTTATAGCAAAAGTTCACGAGGCTGGTGGTGGTATAATGGTGAAGGGGATATTTTATTGGCACACTTACGCCCCTTGGTACTAACTGCGTACCCTCATTACATGAGTATCATTTAAATGCCACAGCCTACCAGAATAATATTGCTGACCATGGCTAGCCCAATATGGCCACAGTGTACCCATCCTGACAAAGGGTCAGCTAAAATCATCCATTATCTTGTATTATGGATCATCTTGCAAGGCTTTCCCTGCAGCACTGTGATACTATCATATCAATAAGTACCAAAATCTCTGAGGAATGTTTACACCTCTTTGTTGAATCTATACCACAAAGAATTAAGGCAGTTCTGAAGGCAGAAGTCCAATCCAGCACTAGAAAAGTGGAACTAATAGAGTGGCGAGTGAGCGTATCATTAAAAAAATGAATAAAACATTAAAATAAAACAATCACCTACGCTTCAGCTCTCTTCGGTACAGGGAGCAAGTCCTCAGCAGGCTGGCTGCTAACCTTTTGCGAGATGTAATGCCACTGTTTGTTTGTTTTCCCCTTTTTTCTTAAAGTCAACAAATGCTTTATTAGGATTTAAAACTCATGTTTACACACTGGATGAAAAGCCATTGTCACTGACTGACTGCAGTCCCAGTACAGGTAGTTGTAGCCAGTTTTTGTCTGACTACAATGACTTGAATTAATTAATTGATAGCTATTAATTTGAGTCCCTGAACCTTCTGCCATGTTTGTGCTACTGGTGGTTTTGGAGCATTTTAAATGAAATTATCAGAAAAAAAATAACATGGCTTGTTGTGTGGTCCAGTCTGTCAAAGAGGTCTGTGCTTCAGTGTTGGTTCACACAGGCTCCCTCTCAGTCCCTGCACAGCCTGTCCAGCGGCCAATAACATAATACACGTTCCCTTGAAATGCCACAGTGGCTGTTTTGTCTGTTCACGGTATAATGGTATTTAAAAAAATATATATTTTATTCATGCTATTATTACTGGCATACCAGTTTGTCCAGTATACCGCCCAGCTCTACACAGTAGGAGTTCAAAGGGAGGCTGCTTTCCACTCTGTTCATCTGTTTTTACTATAGACAAATGTAGTCACCTGACTGACCACACAGAATGTGCAACCATTCACTTTATTATCTTTCATTTTGAGCTCAAATCAAATACTCCAGCTTCTGTAGTAAAGAATCTGTGTGTGTGTGTGTGTGTGTGTAGTAGTAGTATGTTCAACACTCTGAATGCTAAAACACATTGGAGGAATAATTTTTTTATGTATTGTTTTCATCAATCTTTAAAGTCTAAGTGTGGACTTACACTGTCAAGCTGCTTGTACGTGCTCTCCAAACTCTGCTGGGCCTTCTTGGCCTCCATCAGATACTGCAGACATTCATAAAAACAGAGTGAGAGGAGGGTCAGATGACATAGAGAGAGACAGCCATGTGCAGGGGCAGACAGAATAAACAATGACTGCCTAAAGCCACACAGCACAACAAACAAAAAAAACAAATACCAGTGTGTCTGTTTGAGACATAACGTCTTCGGCAGGAGCCTGTACATGGCTGCTCTGTTCTGCAGTCTGACAGGGAAAAGCCAAAGCATTCCTCACAGAGAAAAGACACACCACCACTCAGACCATGCCTCCCTCAGGAGACTAAGCTGGGCTTCTTTCCTGCCACAGCAGTAACATCTCTGCATCTCCACTCCTCCTTATCGCTGTATGTTGTATATTCCAAAGAAAAACCCAGTTTGGAATGTTGCTAAATATGGTGCAGTAGGAACCAACACTGTATGCACAGTGTAAGGTGTTTTCATTTACATCATGGGGCTTGCAGTGTCATAGCAGGAATCCCGAAACAAACATTCAAACTGTTAAAAGAGCATGGAATTCAAACAAAACTGGCCTAGAAAACCATTATAGCAAGCTACAGGTAGAGAGAATGAATATGTGGACCAACATATAGAGAAAACATAAGAGTTTATCTTTTTTTTTGGTCACAGAAGCACTCTCATCGTTTTCACATCAAGCTCACCGTCTTTCGCTCCTGCTTCAGCTCTTGCAGGTACTTGGTAAGATCAATGCAAATATTCATCATCAAGTTCTCAGCAATTAGCTCTCTCTGCCCCGCATAATCGTTCATCTCAGTCAGGATGTCCAAAAAAGCCTGGTAGCTGGAGAACCTATCATTTAAGAGGACGAGAAAGGAAAGGGTGGAGAAAGGAGGACACCGTGATGAGACGGCTGATAAGATGATAAACAGAGAGGCTGAAAGAGAAGCTAGCAGTGGGCCGTGGCACGATAAGAGGGTTATGGCTTCCTTATTCCTGCTTCCTTCTAAAGGCATTTAAATGGCAACAAAAACACTCCTGCACTACTGCACGGATAACAGGACTGAGAAAAAATGCTGTATTATTCAGTTTGAAACTGAATAATATTCACAGCTCAATTCTGTTTCATGTATTAATTTTATATCAGGTGCTTAACACGCATTCAGAAACGGCACGGAAATTTGAAGTGACACAGCAAATTCAATATAGTATGTCCTTCAAGTGGACCAGATATGGTGCACGTTCATATTAAACACAGCCACTGCTTTGTTTCAGACAGGTTTTGGCTCTGCATTATATCAGTGAGATGGGATACCCCTAATGTTGTCAGAAAAGGCACACAGCTCTGGCTGTCAGCACCTGGTGCTCAAACCTGATTTTCAGAGGCAGCCAATCAGATCAAGGCTAACTCAAAGGGGAGGGGGCTAAAACAGTTTTTTGAGACAGTGGGTGAACTTGGGAACTGCACCAAAGCACATTATAAGTTGTTTTCTTTATTGTTATTATTATTATTATTACGTACATTTTTTACCGTTAAAAACTCTAGCTACGCTACCGAAACCATTCCGGTATCAAAACGTTCGGCTTCTTCAGGACAAGGGTGCTATTACTTTTCTGGTTCATAACTTTACTGGTTTTTGAAATATTCATCTTTTTATGAATTTTTTTGCCCCTTTGAAAATTAATGGGGAATTTTTCAAGTCGTCTTCAAATTCATTCAGCTTTGAGCTTAAGTAACTTCAGCATACTTTCAGCTAGAGACACCATTCAAGCTTTATAACAAAGCCATGGTTTTCGGCTATTCAGGTCTCCCTCGGTGTGTTGATATCTTTTATGGTTTATGAACAGTGATAGTTTAAGGACATTTTTAGATTTTCTAGAGTGAGCCTTCCAAACCTCAGAGTGGATGGCTTCAAAATTTTCAGCTGAAAATTTCTCTCTAAACTGCCGCTGTGTCCACAGCATTCACTCTCCAGCCATCATTTTACCATCAAAACATAGAGCCGGTTCTCTACTTTCAAACAATGTGTCTCCCAACTCTGACAAATGTAAACCTTTCAAACTGTGACGGTTCGAGCAGAGACAGTACCCTCCTCCTCCTCCTCCATTCGCCTCTATAGTAATTTTCGAGAGCTGATTTTCTCAGAACCCAAAATGAGCCCCTTTTTGAAACTGCTCCTGTGAATTCATTTTTGAACACAGAAAAATAAGAATTACACCACTGTTTAGAGCATGTCCTTCTGACGCTCACAGTTCAAAAATTATGTTGATAGGAGCTACGGTTTTTGATTTAGAAGCATTTGTTTGACAGGTGCGCCGAGGCAAATTCAACATGGCTCTGCCACAGTGCCTGCATTTTCGGTAAGCAGATCGAAGCGTGTAGGGGCATTCTGATTGGCTGATGATACTTCAAAGTGATTTGTGGAGCATGAAAGTGGTTCAAAGCATTTTTTGGCATTTCAGCTCCGATCTTTCAGCTGCAAGCATTCACAGTAGCATTTTCTTCAGGAAATGCTTTTTCTAGTTATACATAATACAAAGCTATCCTAGTAGAGTTCAGAAATAAATAAAATATATAGTTGCAAATTAGCATAATGGGCCCCCTTTTTGTTTCTAAACCTAAAAAAAAAGCCACTTGTTTTCTGCCCTTCTACAGCAAAACACCACAACAGCTCACCTGCATTCTGGCTCATCTTTGCTGCTTCGTTTTTGGTTATACTTCTTGGAAAGGTTCCTGTGAAGAGTGAAAGGGCATCAGGCGACCGATGGAAAAGCATTTTTTTTTTTTTTTAAATCTGAAATGGGGAAACGACTGGAACAATAGATGGCAATAGAAGACAACTTATTAATTTCAGTTGCTCTTATGTGACTATTTGTTATGCTTCCACAACAGTCCAATATGAACATATTTAAATAGCTGTCCTTCCTCCTTTCACTCTCTTTCTGACCACATCCTGTCTATCATGCGCCAGTCTGCTCCCACTTCCTCTCCTCTCCAGCAAAGCTCAGCACTACAACAGATGGGGGCCTGCAGACTAAGAAACAACTGGGAGAGCACGGACTATTCTTCCAGCAGAAGAAGGCCAGGAGAGAGGGAGGGAGAGAGGAAAGGGGAGCGATACAGGGACAACAAGCTACAGCTGGAGAATCGGGCTAGTGTTTCACAGACAAGTTAGATTCTGTCCCACAGCGGTCATAAGACCAACAAACATTTCATAAACAGCCTTTTAAACAGGCACGCATGCAAACACAAAAACACACATACAATGAAAGCTGCTTTAAGCAAAACGCTTGCACACAAGTATTTGTGGCAGTAGGGCAACAACAACATTAAAAACACGGGGCACAGGGCCTACCTCAGTTGTTTGGCATAGTTTTGCTCGATCTCCGTCCTCTCCTTCACAAATTTCACATACTTCTCTACCAGCTCCAGGCCAGACTGTGTGTGCTTCTCAATGATGTCACACTGGTCCTGGTGGAAGGAGCACAAGAGACAAATAAGGCAAAGAAAAGACAAAACACTCAAGCGAGACACGGAACACGTGTTAAATCCGAGGTAACGACTGGGATGTTGCACTGGTTGAGTTTGAGGTCACCAAACAGCATCTTAAATCGAGGGGAATAAAACTAAACATGTCAAGGTTTGTTCCTGCATGCCGGGATCCAAGAATGCTCGCCACATGTGCACAAGATACTGGCGACTGTTTCTAAACTTCCGCTACGCTTTAAATCACGGGGGATGCACTTTTTTTTATTCCTTTCTTTTTTACGAGGGAGAGCAGTCAAACGGACAGAGGGGTCACGCTTCTCAGGCAGGGAAAAAACCGTGTGGTGTGAACAGTAATCCTGAATCCATTCCTTACAAAAACCCTTTCACGCCAGTTTCATTTACAGCTGAATTTGCTGACTTCTCTTTATTATCCAGTATGACAGAAGCATGTTTTTCTGTTCCTCTTTCACAGCTCACTTTATGACACCTTCAAGCGCTGACATGTCAGCTAAGAGTGAGAAACTATATTGCAGACTTGAGGGGGGGCACACTGGAGGGGGATTCCTGACGTGTTGAGCCACGTTCTTCTACACCCTTTTTGCCCTTCAGGTAAAACAAAAGAGACACAGCCCACAAAAATGGGACCTAACTACAGAACACAGTTAAAGGTTAAGACAAAGACCTGCAATCCAACACCACAATAATGTCTAACCAGTAGGCACTCTTGGGGTTTTAAATAAAGGGTCAATAATGGTGTAACTGTGGAAGAGGAGTGACGTAAGCAGACAGCAGGATTTAGTGTATTACTGGAAATGTCTCCCACTTAAAGGTAAGTGGTGACAATTTATGCACGACGTACAATTAAACAGTAGTGAGCAGAGTAATGTGGAGTAGAGCGCTATAGCAACAATAACTGTTTGCCTCTGCGAATAAATGTGGCTTTCCAGAATATTATAACTTACCCAAAAACCAACTAAATGTGTGATAACACTAAACTGGCTGCACATGACTCCTGGGTCACATGTTTGAGCAAATTTAAAATACAGCAAAATTTGGTGAGTGTAACAAGTTCGCCTAAATTACTCGGACAAACTGCAAGAAAAATTTTTTTCCCTAAATGAGTGATTTTTGCATCGAACTCAAACATCGAAGTGAATTTAGGGTTAGATTCATAACTGACAACGGCTCCCAAACCACAATTCAACTGATGTTTCAAAGAACAAACAAGCAGATAGCCCGTGTTTGTTTTGTTTTTGCCAACATTAAGTTCCCATTTGGGACAACTGAAAACCAATTCACGGAAAAGGTAGGAACAACTACATGCCCAACCATAAAATGCACTTGCTGTGCCATTAAGTTATAGCTAAATTCCCTCCCATGTATTAGAGTCGCAGACTGATGGTCCAACTTTAAATTTGGGTAAGTAATTCATTTTTGAGGCTTTTCTTAGATTGTTAGTTGCAACACTAAGAGAAGGGAATACATCCTGTTATGGAGAATTGGAACGTTGTGGTCTGTCTCTGTAGTCTGGCCCTTGGGAGAGGTATTTTGAATAGATAAGTCATTTATTTGCATATTCAGTTTGTTGACTGCTGATCAGCCTGTGGCACACTGTGCAAACAGCTTACTACTATGGAGATTGAAGGGAAGGTTAGAAACTGCACGGTAAGCTGTGCTGGGTGTGACCTCTCTGTGTGGGTTTGTCCCCAGTCCAGTATTCAGTCTCCAATTTCAAAAGACCCCCCAACTCAAGTACTACTATCAATATTAAGTACCATCCCAATAGTCAGACACTTCTATATACAATACAGCTGCACGTACTTATTAATGTTGGAAAAGGTTATCAGAGCCAGGAAATGTCGGCACTTCTACATGAAGCTGCCTTTAGCTCAGCTTTGCTTTAAAGGTTTGCCAGACTTTTAATGGTTATTTAATGGTTGAGGTATACTTGGTATATTTTAATAAGATAAAAACTGTAGATCATTAAATATTTATCTGCCAAAGTTATATTATCTCAATTATATTGCCTGGATGCTGGATGTCCAAGTGTGATTAAGCCCTTTTTTAGGTCAACGTTTTTCACACTGACGAAGAAAACTCTTTTACCGAACTGTCTGCTTCACAGTTCAACAGTAAAACAGCACTTTGGAACTTTTCATTAGATTAATGATCATGTCAGGAGCCTATTTACACCACAATAAAGCATTTTGTTTTTGCTTATTTGTTATCCTGAAACTATAGGAGTACACCAATATTACAAGGAAATTTTCATGCTAAATTTCTATTGCTAGCCAAGAAAAATAAAAGTATTTAAATGGCATGCAAGCTGTGTCCTCCTTTCATTTCTCACACTACTCTGCATCCCAGTTGGCCCTATGATGGACTGGTGACCTATCCAGGTTGTATCCCACCTACTGCCCTAAGATTCACGGGCTCCAGCCCCCACTGGGAACTTGTGTTGGTCAAGTGGTTAAGAAAATGGATGGATGAGCCGACAGAGAGAATACCAGCTGTCATGTAAACAGAGTTGTAAAAAGGCAGAAAAAGTCACATTCTGTTATCTCTATAAATTTATGATGACTGCTCGATTCTGAGCAAGTACGCCCCACTTAAAAAGCCAAAGCATTAAAACATCTTAAAATGCATCAAAACAACTTGAAAGGACATAATCAGCATCTTGTCAAACACCATCCAAAGCCATAGTCAAAGTTATGCATATGGGTTCCCACGGAGATTGGATTTTATTAAAATCAGTTCAGTACAAACAACTTTAAAATGAGCATGTTTTTGTTTAAAAAGAAAATTGTATGCGTGTGGCTACGCCTGCTTTCTTACTTTACCTACACCTATAGCTGAAACATCTTTTACCTGGAGTAATCCCTCCATTCCTTGTGAATAAATTGAGCCACGAGTAACATCTTTTTCCTCCTCTTATTTCATCACTTTGAAGGATAGTCTAAATATTCTAGTTCTGCCCTGGTAATTATACAACTTCCAAATATAGAGAGCCATAACCTATTTTATACTGCACAGCTTTTTGCATGTGGGGTGCAATAAAAGTATGACAGTCAATTTTGTGCTTCAAAAGAGCTCATCTAAACCACGCAGAAATCCAAATTGTATTACCTTTCAATACTTCAAATTCTACCAGAAGAGAACTGGAATCGCGTGAAAGCCACAACTTCTAAAGGAGGCACCCTGAAAGTCACCAACCTACAAGGCTTGGATGGATATTTCAGCCCTGAGTCACCCTATCATCTTCAAAATGAGGGGCCAGGCCTGGCCAGACTGGCCTCACTGCAGTTCTCAGGAGTGCCCTGGTAACACTCACTATCACAGTTAATGCCTAGACAATGATCTTGCACTCTGCAAACTAGTGCCTTAAAATAGCCACTGGATTAACGACAATCAGGGGACAGATGCCATAGAACTGACTTGGCCCAAGGGAAGACTCTCCAGCCAAACATTAACAGAGCCAATTCTGCCTGCAGACAGGTGAGACCATAACCAACATACCCACAAAGAGACTGTTTAATAAAATCTATATCGACTGAAGGCGGCACATTTTGCTTTTCTGTGAGGAATTTCCTCTCAAACTAGTGAAATAACTGCATGTTATAAAAAAAGGAATGACTTACAAAAAAGACAAAGCCTCTGATTAATCCTGGGGTACCACATTTCTCTGAGTCAATCAAAGTAGGGCAAAACTAATTAGGCTGTGTTGCACCAGCACATAGGATGAAAAAGGGACAGGGGAAGAGGCCCAGGGGGAGACTGTAATGAGGTCACAACCTCGCTATCCTCATCTTTGCAGTGCTCCATTTTACATATTCAGGTTTGCTTAGAATGTGCATGAGCGACAACAGGCTTTGTTTGGTTTCTGGATAATGTCATTGCCTTCACTGCAGCACCCAGGAAGGCGCTTCCAGCTGCCTACCTAGGAGTCCGTAAAACCTTGATTTGTTCTGACCTAAAAAGCTGCACAGATTTTACATGTTACAGCTCAAGCAGTAAACTTTTTACACTAAATCATAAGAGTTCAGTAAAAACCATTGCAGCATGTGAGAATAAAAATCTCATCTAATCTGTATTCTGCTTAATTTTAAACAAAAAATCATGGGCCTGGGGTGGACACATTAAGGCACTTAATCATGAAACTTGTTCACAAGGCAAATCACAGCATCTGATTTCATCTCTATGGAAGCAAGGTGTGCCACAGTGTAAACAGTGAGCCATCCCACAGGGCACAACCCACCTCTGCACAGTCTTTCTAGATGCACAACAGAGTTTTTTGACTGATAGCAATTCTAAGTCACGACTATTAAAGAGTCATCCAGGTCATAAATACTCGACAACTATCTAAATTGGATAGAATATCACTTGAATAAATAAATAAGCCAAAAAAACTTATATTTGGACTTAAAGCAATAAGTGGAGAAAATTATAATAAAATCAAAGGTCCGGAGGTGGACCAAGAATTCATTTTCCACAAGTTGAAGGATTGAAGCTAAATCAATAAGCTAATCATCTGAATGGTTTAAATGCTCATGTGAACTTTGACATTACTTCCCCGCTCAGGTTCAAGGTGCCATCTGCAATGTCTTGCTGTTAACTGTCTGTCTGTGAACCAACTGGAATCTTCCCCGATAGCACAGTATTGTTATGACCATGATGTAACTCACATAGATAAGTTTGACCATAAGAGAGCCACACTGAGGGGAGACGAGGTGTGTACTCACCCCATGCCCAAACGGACGTTGGACATGGAGCAGGACACCCCCCCCCCCCCCCCCCCCCCCCCCCCTCACACCGTTATCAAT
>VUQK01013466.1:23506-50519 GCA_015106715.1 Bujurquina vittata | reverse complement strand
GGGGCGGGGGGGGGGGGGTGTTCTGCAGAAAAATTTTGAATAATGTCTACGCATGTTTTTGATTTTACCATGTTGTTGAAGGAATGGAGGATAAGGATGGGGGATTCAAACCAAGGGCAAAAATGCAAACGATCAACCGCACTGATTCACACTGCTTGCTAAAACTCATGTGCACACGTTCTAGCATCCTTTCAGACTCATAAATCCAAACAAACCCACACATGTAATAGACCCATACAAGACACCAGACACACAAACACCCTCAGACGCTGAGCTATATAATAACAAATGGTTGTATAACAGAGAAATCAAATTCAGGGTTCATCTTGCAATCTGAGCCTCACAAACTCAATTCCCCTCTGCTGTCTAGCCACTTCACATTCCACGCCTTTTCTGTGTGAACGAATGGGGTCAGTATCACCACATAAACATCATCCTCTGCTCTCCCCCCCCCTCTCTCCCCTTTCTCGGTGAATGGATGCTGAGCACTGGTGCATATCTACGCAGGGATGGCAAGGGCACCGAGGAGAGAAAATCAATACTATATCTCAGCACTAAGCACAATCCCAACCAAAAGCAGCTGGAGTTTGCAGGTTGCTCCATAAACTGGACGGCTTCATCTGGCCGGCCACTGTGTCGGTGCATTGCTACTGTAATGCACTACAGCACAATGGCCTAGGCCAGAGTGTGCCAGACACAGACAGAAAAGCGCACATACGCAGAGACACACAGCATGCTCCTAGGGAATAGCAACAGCAATGAGAAAAACTCTCATGAGGCAGGAACAGGGTTGACAAACACATTCTCCTCCCTCACAACCACAGAAAAGCACCTCAGGACCATTTAGCCCACCCTTACTATGTGTGCGTACATTAGCGTGCACAGCTGCACATAAGCACAGACACAGTCACACAGTAGTACTATACATACACACATTCAGAGGCATATACAGAGAAGGCCCTTAAAATACTTGTTCCAAAAATAGCACACTGGAAACCGGACTGAAGCTATTATTATTGCACGCACGTCCTGCCCGGTCCCACCAAGGAAAGGGAAGAGACTAATGATTTTCCTGGTGCAAGCAATTAAAAAACTATTTGTCACCTGCCAGGTTGCATATGACGTTGGGGGCCTTGGCAGAGGCCCACAGAGTAACTCCACATATACACACTGTACACAGACAAAATGGGTTGCGCCATAGAAAGCAGTCCACAGGCAGAAATGGTGCATGAGAAACAGGTGAAGCTAGAGGGTCACTGAAAAAGAGGGAAGCAAAAGGGGGAAAATGGCACTTTTGATAGAGGCACAGAGTTTTGTAAACGGCTGATTTATCCGGACAGGTTAATACCAGGCCAGACAGAGCACTCAGATAGCACACTGCCATCAGGAAGTCATGTAATATTTAGAATCCAGCCAATGAAAGTCATTCTCCTGCTGCTGGGCTCCTGGCTAAAATAGAAATGTATATTTCCCCCTCTAGCCCACACATCCTCAACCTCCAAGAGCACGACAAAAGAAAAGTCTTATGCCCCGCCATCCATATCCCTACTCTGTCTTCTTCCTTCTCTTAAGGAGAAAAATGCAGGTTTTTATAGACTTTTATTTTAAATGAATTATTGCAATCTCTTTTGGAAGTGGCCTGAAGAATTTAAGCACAGTAAGAACACTAGAATTATCACCTCATGGTCACATGCCTATGCTGACCAGTCAGGCTGCGGTTGACACATCTGCCTAGACTCGTATGCAATGAAAACTTTGATGACACTAAGATAAAGTGATTTATTTATTTTATTGGGCTGTTATTAACATGTATGATTCCAGTAAAAACAAACAAACAAAAACATTCCAGTGAGAGACTGCATACAGGGTGGAAATGGTTGATAAAGAGCTTCACCAAAGGATCCAAGGACGTTCACCTGAAGCTCAGTAATAGCAAAACAATGAACCTGTGGTGCAGGGACAGAAGGCCACTTGTCCTGGTTTCTTCAGTAGAAGTGAAGAAAGTGGACTCCAACAAAACAGATGGTGTGGGTTGAGAGCAGGCTATTCTTTCTAAGGATCTCATACTCTGCTCCCGAGTTGTGTTGTTTGACTAACTGATCAGAAGTTTATGATGCCACAGTGAATTTGCCTTCAAACCAACTGGTTACAAACGTATGCTGCGCTGAATCAAAATTTAAGGTAGAGAATGCAATTCATGGTTTTGTGTTAACAAAAATGGGACTGATGTGAGGTCACAGTGACCTTGACCTTTTAACTTTTGACCACCAAGATCTGATCAAGTCCTAGTGAACGTTCTTAGGTTCACAAGAAACTGATGGGCATACATATGCATGGACAGTCTGACAGACAAACAGCCACGAAGATACTGATAAAGTAATATGATGGAAGTTTAGCATTTGCAAACTGTATGATGGTTAGGATGCCATGCAATGGATATTCAGGTTGACTAAAACTTGCCACGACTTAACACGACGTGCACCCTGATGCTGCCACAGGAAAGCAATATTTGGTGTAGGGTTGTATGGAAAAAATAAATCTTATATTGGCAGGGGTTAGTACATGTATTTTGCCTCCTTTGCACTATACAGCCCTCTCCAGATTTAGCTTCAAGCATACACTCGGCTGAAGTAATTTATGAGGCAGCTCGTTAACGTTGGGTGATTTGCACTGCTCGTTTGCTCCTGCTCATCTCTACGAAATGATATCATCTTCTACCTCTAATCTCCTAACTCTAATCCCCATTCTCAAAGAACCTCCACCCCTCCCACCTCTTGTTTCTTCCCCTCCTGCCATTCCTCCTTTTCTACTGTTCTGCAATTTGCTTTCCTTGTCCTCTTCTTCCCTCCTCCTCCTCTCATTCTCTGTGTCTTCTCAGGTTTGCGTGGGTGTGTTTTAAAATGGGGGCGCAGACAGAGATCGGAGCAGAGCAATTCCACTGAAGGGTGTGTGTGTGTGTGTGTGTGTGTGTTCAATATGCCATCTACTCAGATCAAAAAAGACTAAAAGAAGTCTGGTTTGACTCTGAAGGCTTATATGCCCTTGTAGTTACTTCTCCACTGCCCCCTACTGAGACAGAGAGAGGGCAGGCCAAAAGAAAAGATTTTTTTTCCTCAAAACTTGCAGAGGGGCAATGGCTCAGCAATCCTGGGGAGACACAGTGGCAGACAAAAATAAAGACACATGGAACTATGGGATGATGATGGGGGTCAGGATAGATGGCAGAAGTGAAAAGAAGAAGAGGAATATTTAATGGAAGTTTCAGATACTGTATGGCTCATAATAGAGTCTGTTACTGACAGTTAGAAAAAGAAATTGAATTGTTTTTATTCATTATAAAACATGTTTGAGGCTCTCAGCACTTCACTGTTCACTTTAGCTAGTAAATTGATTCCACCACACTGACCTAATACTTTGTCTTATATCCTTTCCACAAACAGGCCTTAGTCTCTTCATCCCTAACCTACAGAGAAATCAACCTGTCTCAGAATAGATACAGCTAACACCCTCACAGAGACTGATTTTCACAATGAAAATTGCCAATTATAGAAATTGCAATCAGAGCTGTTGGTTTGTACATTGATGAGTGGTAGCTGGTTAAAGGGGAATTGAGATCAATATCTGACTGAATGCAGAATGAATGACTCTGGCCCTACCAGAGCTTTCACATCAGCTCCTCTTTGCTACTCTTTGTTTGCAGCATTCACTTTCCCTATCTTCCCCCCTTACCTCTATCCTTTCTTTCCCTGGCTCATCTTTCCCTCTATGACACGTCCAAGCGATCGTGTCGGGATGTCAACCCTCATCCACGGCTAATTGGGGCTCAGAGGAGTAATCAGGGCAGGACAAATCAGACAGTTCTGGTCATTAGCTGTGACCAGTGTTCTCTGGGAAGCTGGGAGATGCGTGCACACTTCTGCCATCACGCCTGAGCCTGCAAAGTGACAAAGGCATGGCTTGACATGAGATAGGCCCAGCACAGATTTACTGTGAATCCACTGATGTCCTGTGCTTTCTCAGGCACACAGGCAGAAAGTAAATGCAAATAAGGCTGTCTGGTGGCACAATTCCCAAGGATTTCTTATTATCTAAAATGTGAGGAGCAGCAAACGGCTACTGAAGAGAATGTTCATTACAGAGGATAAGGATAATATCAAATTAGAACCATGGTTTGTTGCACTCTCACATCAGACCTAGATATTTGCTTTCTGCTCGGGTTTAGTGAGCCAGTACTTTGTAGTTTTTTTTGAGCTTGCACTGGACAGTGAACAAAATAGAATAACGCAAAAATACTGGTGTCAATAGCAATCTTGAAGTCTCAAAATGTAAACATGTCGATGGCTCCTCCATCTGAAAGCGGGGGCATGACTCTTGAGCAAGATGAATGTCAATTCGCCTTACTGGCAGAGCCTTAACCTTTCAGGATGACTGAATTATTTAAGCACCACATACCTGTTGTGGGCCTCTGTTTCTCTGTCTGGACTCAGGCTGGTTAGGAGGCTGCATAAGTCTATGGTCACGCACGCCTCTTTGGTAGCAGAGTGAAAATGGCAAGACAAATGCAGCGGGGGATTTGTGATAATTGGCCGTGCTGGTGGGCTAGGCGATGGGCCTAGAGAAAAGGTCGCAGGCACTGAGGAACAGATCAGTCTGCCAGGAGGAAAGGAGGTGCCTGGTGTCTCTAGGGTTTAGTTCAACTTTTCTCTTTCATCGTATGGAGAAATTGTGCTCCAGTAGGGGCTATTAATTAAGCACCAGTATAACCTTCAATTTGTTTAGAGGTCAGAAGCCCCAGTGTCGTTGTTTTGGGAGGAGACCAACTTAGAACTATTTTCTTGCTGAGTAGGAGCAGGGGGTAGCAGATGTGCTCAGAGGACGAGAAGAAAAGTGGATAGCAGGGGGAGAAACTTATTTGAATGTTTATGAGTATAGTAAAAGGAGAGGGTTAATGTCAAAAGCAGTGTCTGTGTGACTGCACATGGGGGGAGGAGAAGCAAAGAAGATGAGGGGAGCCACAGGGACATGGCTCACACCCCGACACGCTCGTGAAGCAGCTGTTCTCCTCATGGCTGCGAGAGTAAGGGCCTGCCAGCAGCAGCATCCTGCCGAGAGCACCATGGTCTCCCACCATAGTGCGGTAACAGAGTGGCAAAGTCTGTTACACAGACACACACACGCACGCGCGCACACACGCACGCACGCACACACACACACACACACACACACACACACACACACACACACGCAAACAGAAAGACAAGCATGTGCAGAAACTGATGCGCACTCCCATAGCACATTCTGCCACCTGTTCTCCTGCCAGTCCAGCGTTGAGGTTTGGAATTGAACAGTAATGTCAGGTGTTGCAGTCAAATTCATATGCTATAAATCTGAGCTAATACTCTGTAGAGGTGCATTTCCATTTGATACAAACAACAGCCTGCATAGCTAAAGGCAATTATATTTTTACTGCCTCCATTTGCCCTGAGGTTGTAGACAGCCAGTCAAAACCTCACCAGGTTTTTCTGACTCTCTACCCTCTGAGTGAAATCAACAGAACGATGCCCAGGCTCATCCATGATTTATCTCAGTGAAATATTCATTATGTAGCCTTGCATAGTCTGGACGTATCTGATGTGAATCTGAACCTGACAGCTCTGCTCCGTCATCACACATCACCTGAGCCACTATGAATCCGGCACCTGTCTCCCTGTGCTCAACACAGAGGCAACTAAACTGATTCGAATGAATAGAGGACTCTGGTAGATATAAAGAATCCATCTGTCTGTCTTTAGCCTGCAGGCATGTCCACTCTGGAGCTACTGTATCCTGCTTACACACCAACCGATGGATCAGCACAGCCAAGGAGCTGCTCAACATTTCCCATTCAGTTAACTAGGATGGAAGGCCTCTGTCTTTACTGCTGCTGAGGCACGAGGCATGATGAGTACAGTGGTGTTGGCCCATGAACATGATATGCTGACAGAACTGGCCCAGCTGTATTGATCTGAAGAGATTGGTGAGCTTGTTATGAGAGGTGAATACCTTGGGAGTTCAAAAGGACTGGGTGGTTTTGATACATCAACAGAGCAAAAAAGGGAGGAAAAAAGTGTAAATGAAAAGAGGCTCTGATGTGTTGAATAGTTAGAAAAGATTAGAAGAAGAAGGTAGGATTCAGCACCATGGACAGCACCACAAAGCCTACAATGCTGAGAGGTCTGTTTAATCACAAAGTTATCACTCTGCCTGTCCAATTAGGTAACCTTTGAATTATTACATAAATTAAAATACCTGAAATACTTTCTAATAGTGCTGGAATGATCACAGGGACAACAGTGACAACTCATTTTCCTACATAACACTAATTCAAGTGGTTCCAAAGTCATTATACTCTGAAGGACTAATGTAATAAGAAAAATGTAACTGCAGTGAATGATGATATTAATAATGTATTCATGTGAGACAGAGACTAGAGCAGAGTGGCCTAAGCTGAGGAAGGTAAGAGAGAGAAAGTGATAGCTGTGAAGAAACAAGGTCGTCAGCATTCCCTCCTGCCTTACTAGTCATTTCATTATCTCATTCCTCTCTCCTCTTCTTTAAAGTAGGAAAAGCAGGAGAGGCTATTGACCCCTCTCTGTGTTTGTGGCAGGCAGCGGGACAAATGAAGTTTCCCCTCAGACCCCCTCCGTATTAATATCATAATTATCCCCACCTCTGTGCCCCCACCGGCCAGCGCAAACTCCACTGTCTGATTTGATGGAGAGGCACAAGCAGGGAATTACATTCGATTAGCACTAAACAAGAGAAGGGGACACGGAGCAATAGAATCAATCAGTGCCACCGGGACAGGCAAGATCCTTTGTGTTACTGTGTGTGTGTATGTGTGTGCCATGATCCTTTGTACCTAGAAACTCTGTGTAAGGCGCATACTCATTCAGATGTTTAAGTATCTAATTATGGACACCTTTGTGAAAAAACAACTGCACTTAAAGCGAGTCTATACATTCCTTAAGATATTCATGAAGACTTGTGTGTTTGTTTTGTTGTTGGCAGTGTTGAAAATACACCATGGTATCACACTGAGCCCAATTTTTTATTCTTTTTTTTTTTTTTTTTTTTTTTTACCAAATCCACTGAAATGGGAACTTTTTTGGAGTAAAAACCCACACAGTCTGTTCTGGGCAGCTCTCTGTCTCAGTAGCAATTTGGATTCATTGTTTGCAACCTCAGATAACTGTGGTGGTACTTTCCTTCAGTCTCAGCCATTTGTGGGGATGGGCCAGACATTCTTAAGTGGTCTAATGCCATGGAGAGGTGGAGGTAGTGTGGCAGGAATGAGCAGATTGAGAGTGAGAGGTGAAAAGAACAAATGAAAATGAATGGAATGAGAGAAGACCCCCCCTTGCAGGTCTTTATTCCTGTCCCCTGTCTCATTACCCAGGCTTTGACTCAATAAAGAGTGGATAAAGAGTGGATAAAGAGGCACACACCCACTGGCTAACCCCCCGCCCCCTCCCTAAAACACCTTTCACCAACCTAACTCCGTCTGTCTTTCTCACTTCTCTCTTTCTAGATTTCTTGCATTGTTACACACATATCCAAAAATACTCACATCTACACACTGTCCTCTTTTTCTCTATCCTACTGTAGTTTTTTTTTTTTTTGCTTCAAATCTTTAAATGCATCTTTCTCTCCAACTCTCCCTGCAGTCTGTTTTTTTAGCCTAACTTTTTAAAAGTTGTGTCCATCTCACTCTCTCATTCACAGTCTGTCTCTACCCTCTCTGTCCTCTGTGTTCCCTCCCTGTCGGTGCTGTGTAATAGGAGTTATTTTCATCCCTGTCTCTCCGTGACTGTGGCTGCTGGATGGCTGAATATTTACATTTTTCACTCACTGGTGACCTTTCCCTGTTGCCGCTCTGGGAGCTCCAGTCTCCTTGCTGCTCTGCTGTTGACAGACTACTGCCTGCAAATCTCATATGGACACAGCAAATGGTACACAGGGAGTCAGGGACAGAGAGTTCAGAGACTAGAGGAAGGTGGGAAAAGAGAGAATACGAAAGCGACTGTAACCGGGTTGACTGTCAGTTGTCTGACTGAAAGTGGCTAGAAAAGAGAGAGGTGCTGAAGGTCTATCTGCATCTGCAGAGATATGGACTGAAGTGTAATCCTTTACCTATGGTATCACCGTATCACTGTGACTGTGGTTTCTTGTCAGCCCAGATGGTCTGCAATAAACTGCCTGAAAAGAGATGTAAATCTGGGATTCCAGAAATGCTCAGCGCCAATGAAAATACATGTTTGTAAATAAATGCTTTTTATCCGACAGCAGAAGGCGCTTTTTCTTTGAACGAGTGGATATGTTAGCTGTACACATGCAGCTCTGAACCGTGGGTGTAACAAGAACTGCTGAGCGGTGTAAGAGATGAGGGCCAAGGATTCACTAACCAGTTGTTCTTAACTGATGCTCTACAGTTAAAGGAAAGAAAAGCAGAGTCAGTGAACTACTCAAAATTTCATGAGTGATTATGTGCGTCTATCTTGTAGCTGCCAGAAAGAGAAGTTTAAAATGAAGGTTACAGTTTTGAAAAGTGAATAACCCAGTATGACCCCTAGCTCTATGTTATTCACTTTCAGTACAGTGTGTACATGTTTCTGAAAGTCTGCATGTGTCCTTGTGTTGTGCATGTGTCAAGCACAACTTTCTCTTGACTTTCCCTGGGAATGTGGCTATTTTTCATCCTTTAGTCAGGCTCCTCTATGTCTGAATTTGACTCCAGGTAGAAAGGACAGAGAAAAGAACAGGTTCCCATTTTAAGTCTTAAAACAATTCCATTACACCCATATGTAAGTTAAGGGTGTTGTCATCACTGAAAAATTCTTCCTCTCTAAACTGGCTCCCTAGAGATTCCTTACTACTGCAATTCCTTGTCAGTGATGGAAGACGAAATCCAGAGTTCTCCTTCTGTGCTAATAATCATTCTGAAATTCAGCTGAACACAATCTGAAGATTCAGCAGTCTGAATTAGTCAAATCAAGTGTTGTCTTCCAAAGTAAGTCTTCAAGATAAAATCTCTCCTTTGGATCCCCTCTTACCGTCTTCCTATGCCTCCACGACACCTCACAATGGAGACAGTGGAATCACACAAAGGTTATTTAAGACCAAAAACATTGTAACTTTGGATCATATACATTTGATTTGATGCTTTATACCATGTTCAAGTATTTTTGAACAGAAAAAGAGCCATGGTTTTGTCTCCAAACTGCTAGTATACATAAAATAAAAGCATACCAACAGCCAGTAACTACTTGGATATGGATATGGAAATATAATGAATGCACTGCAGGTTTTCTCAGTTGCTATGACTCAGTTCTCAAGTGACAGTTGGCAGCTATCCCAGCAGGTAGTGGGCAAGAGGTGGGGTCCATCACAGGGCCGTCTCCTAAATATGTTAGTATTATTTCATTGTGTAGCTCATCACATGCAGAACAGCCACTCTAAATGTCAAATTCTGCTGAGCACACAGGAGAAAGTCATTAGCATGAGTATTATAAAACGTCCTGTATTTATAGTGCTTGAGCACAACAGAGTTACAACAATTTGTGAACATGGTTAGGCCTGCTCAGATAAACCTGGGGATAAACCAGGGGAAAGAGCCTGTCCATGGAAGCAAAAGAGGAATAAGGATGTGTGAGGGAGTAGCAAAGATGAGATAACAGAATATAGGAAGGTGAACAAGAGTGCAGAGGTTGCTGCATACATGGATCACTTCTTCTTCTGTTACACTGGAAAGGAGAGCATTAGGTGTGAGGTCAATGAGACGGGAGCAACAGGACATCCAGCTTTTCCAGCACTATTTTACTATATCTATGTTTTGTGTCCACACTGGGTTTTTTTGTTTGTTTTGTTGTTGTTGTTGTTGTTGTTTTTTTTTGGAGGGGGCTGGTATTGATAATCTATAGCAGTGCTGCATGTTTTCTGCTGTGTTGTGTGGCTACTGTAGGAAAGTAAAACAGTTTTTCTTCACATCATATGCAAATGTAAAAGCTCTATTGGTTCACAACGTAGAATGCAAAATCGTGTGCACTAAAATCAGCATCTGAAGAGAATTCTCTCTGACACAAAAGCAGCCAGTTATCATGAGAATAACAATAGACTGGTGCAGCAGGCTTTCAATGTCAGTGAAATTATAAGATGAGCAAAGAAATTCCATTCATTCTGATGAGATATCTGAACATTTTGACCACATTGCTTTTACACAATATGAAAAGAACATTTTATTTTGTTGGCAGTGACTTATCTGTTGACACAATAACTTCATCTTGATATTTTGAGTTAAAGGTTTTGGGTGAGTTACAGTCGTTTGCAAAATAACTACAGTGCTTTGCTGTACTTTTGAGCTGTTTTCGATCTTCAGTGTGTAAAATTTTAATTACGGTTTTGAGAAATGCACCAAAATCATTTGAAAAAAGTTGTAACACAGAGTGTGAATGTTTCCTTTAAAGGTGCTGCTAATTGCACCATGCAAGGACTCCAAAAGATAAGCTGTATTGAACAGTGCAGTGCAATAAAGTTGCTAAAGGTTTATGTGTTGTGAGGGACAGTGCAGGGTAAAAGAAACTGTTATGATGAGAGATCTCTTCTAGACATGTGTTGCATTGTAGCGAGTTATTGCATGAGGTATGAAAGAGTTCCTGTACATGGTCATCACTGCAAGTAATCTGATGAACACCAGACAATTTAGGATGAGGTCAGCCTAAGTGGGTTTGCTTACTGAGCTCCCAATAGACAAGTGGAGTCAAGTTTTTATCTGCTAGAGTAATTATTTCCATCTGTCACACACGTTGCCAACATAAAGCAAATAAAAAAACCAATTGTGAGTTGTGGGAGCGTTCGTGGGAACGCTCAAATTATTTTGAGCGTTCCCACAAAATTTAAGCAATTTTTAAGCCTGGTGTTTCTTTTTTTTTGTCCCCACTGGTCTGCTCTCCTCTTTTACTAAGAGTTATTACATGTAGGAGGGGAGGAAGGGTTGGAGGGGGTGTGGGAGGTCACAGGGATACTGGCTGGATATGGCACATACCTTTGCAGTCTAGTCAGTACAACTATGATTATACAATTTTAAATTGAAACTGAGGCACATTAGCCAAAGTGTATTTATCCCACAGATGTTTTTTTTCTTCTTGTACACAGACATGGATTGATTGATAGACAGATAGACAGACCAAGAGACACAGTCTCCACAAACCCCTTTTCTCTGTATGTATGTTTTATACTCCCTTTAAATGGTGTGTGTGTGTGAATGGCTGTATCAGGCACCTTCCAACAATAATAGCTGCCATGCTAAACGAGAATGATGAGATGTATTGGGTAGGTGATCAAAGGACTACTATTTACAACCACTCTCAGTCTGCAGACTTGACGACCCACAATAAGCACACTATACTGTACAGGGAACCTCTTCCATCATGCTTTTACTGCCCATCACTGCAGCTGTTAGACAGGGAAGATGGCAAAGCTTTTAGCTGACTGAGATACCGGCCGTGCTGGACGGCGTGTATGGGCAATGCCATCAGAAAAGTGAATGACTGGGAAAGATAAGGAAAATGGAGGCTGGGAAGAGAAAAGAGAAGACCGAGAAGGGGTGGTGAAGGGGTAGGTTGATGTGTGCCTGCTGGCTGTCACGAGAAAATGCTTCGGTTAAATGGAAAGTGATATCATGCAACTCATTCAAGTTCTTGTGGATTGTCAGGGAGAGTCTCTGAGTAAACTAAAGCATGGTGGACAGTAAGAGGAAAAGAGGACTTCTTACCTGGAGCAGCCAGTAGCACCTACGGTGGAAGGTGGGGATGATGGAGGAGTGGACGTAACAGCCATACAAACACTGGAAGGAAGTGAGATAGCAGAGAAAGAGAGACAAAAAGAGGACATTACACAACAGTAAAGTCCAGGACATAGGTTGACCTCTCAGCTAACCATGACAGCTGTGACCTTTGAATCCCTGACCTCTCCTCGCCGTATGATAACTCCCACATGGACCTGCTGGCAGATGGCCAAGCTATTGTTCTTGAAAACAAAGACAGTGAGCTGATGGGAGAAGCTGGATGGCTTAACCAGCATTTCATCACTGTCCCAATATCACCATATGACTTCTCCCTTGCTTCCCTTTCCCTCTCTTCCACTTATATCCTGTCCTCCTTGGAAAGCACCTTTGACAGAATGATTCAGGTGCTCCTTACTTCAACCCCCCCATCACCCCTCGGGGCAACCCTGCACATAACTAAAGCACAGTGTTATTAATATCCTTATCGTAAACAGATAATACTGTGCCTGGGGGCTCGTTACAGTGGAAAGAGCTAGGCGGGGCTGATAACGCGTCCTGATATCTGGCAGAGGGGCCAGGAGACATTTTTCACCAGCCGCCAGCAGAGGCAAGTGAAGCACCATGCACTGAGGAATAGAAGCAAGGCAGCACTTAACCTCCTTCCATCCTCACTCCTCCCCAATGCTTCTCTGGGAGACTCATGGCCCTGGCTCCCAGGTGACCTAAAGAGATGGCAAGGCTTTTGCTTGTTTACAGCAGCAACAAGAAAAGTCTACAAAACTCCTTCCTTCCATAACCCTCACCAGCTAGGACACAGGCTGTGATTTTGTGTGATACAATATTTAGGAAAGGCGAGGGCGAAATGGATTTCTCTTTAGACGTGAAGCCTGGTTCCCACAGGAATAAGGCAAAGAAGAAGGTTGAGAGTTCTGCACTTCATGCAAGTCCTCTTTGGTATAAATGTTTGATGAGAAATTAGGAGAAATACCAGCTGTGTTGATACATACACTGCTAGTCAAAGTGCACATGCACATATGCGCATGTTCACAGGAAGGTACGGCATCATCATTCAACACTTGTTTAGTAAGTAAAGGCAGGTTTCCTGGGGAGCTGTGAATGGGCAGAAAGAGGGCTACATTATTTAATGATAAATAGGCACCTTGAAGTGTGCTGTGTGTTTGTCTTGTTTAACCTGGTTAACAAAGCAGGGCCTGCAGAAGAAGTTGGTCTGTATACACAAACACTAGCTTGCCAGCATCAAACTGTCTGGTTAATTATAGCTGGCACTGTACAGCTACACAGATTGGGCACACGGATAAAAAAAAAGACACATTACACAGTTAAAAAGCAAACGCATCACACAGATGTACAGACACAGGTATAAGGTTGCGTATTTCCAGAACGCTCACACATAGGAGTCTTATGACCAATTAACAAGAGTCACATTAGCTTTGGCTGTTTCACCAGGTGTTCCATTGTTCCATTCACATCTTTTGTGAACTCATTTCAATACTACCAAACTCTGCATGCGAGAGTTTGAGAGGGTGAATGCATGCAGACTGCCTCCTGTTCTTATTTTTTGCTGTACTCTCATCCATTACAGCTGTCTGAAAAAGGATGTATGCCTCCTCCCACTCCCATAGCTCTGCCATCCATTACTCTACGCTGGCAACGGGCAGACACTTCCTCCCACACCCACGGTGAACTGAACATCACATTACTACAGTCGACTACAGCAGCCATCAGCTCACACATTTCTCCTGTGCAGTATTCGTGAGCATTTATGTCATAAACTCTACTTTGGGCCCCTTTCAAGGGATTAGTGATGCAACAAAGGACACTGGTCTATAAGGCATTAAACTGTTTATGCATTTCACTACAGTCATGTGTTGAAAGAGTTTTGTGAAAGGTGCTTACAAACAGAAATGCCAACTTTCTGTCTGTGTAATGCTCGACTTCAAATTTCAATGCCAGCACTGATACAACTTTGCATTTGCACAGCACACAGAAAATTGCAGACTTCTGGATGTCACTTGGAAAAAAAAAAAACTTGCTGTCTTGTTAATTCTGATTACAGAGCGTTTATTAATACATCACGTTTAATACTGCTCTAGCCTAAAGCGCTTGGCCCACTGAGAGTGGGCTGTGGTGTGGCTGTAGTTGGACGGTATAACGGTATGGCATGCTCCTCAGGATTGACAGGTGGGCCGGTGCAACAGGCCTCTGTGACTAGGGTGACTAGGGAGTGAATAAATTAGCCCCCAGGCTGCTTTCCTTTCCCTCTGTTTACTCCATTTCTCAACCACACAAAGCAGTGTGCCAGACAAACAAGCAGCTTAAAGCATAACACAACTGTTGCACCTGTCATTGCCGATATACACAAGGCATCAAACACATTTTGCCACACACACATACATAAGCTTGTGAGCCCTCACTCCGCTGCAACATAAACACCAATCCACGCTGACTAGCACAGACATGTGCACGCAGACAAACGTGCACAAACACACAAAATTAGACATTGAGTTCTCAAGCACAAAAACGACACCCACTCAGAATCTTACATTTTCACACACCACAGGGTTTGACACTCATGCACACAGCTTTATGCATACGTACACAAGAAATCACAACAGACCAAGATACAAAGGCATACCAAGAAAATGTTGAGAGCACAAGCACGCCCATATACACAAAGCTCATCATACTTGAGCGCTTATCAGTAATTCAAGACGCATATCAGTTACTGGTGTTTCTGCTGCTTTCTGCATGCTGAGTGTCTGGGTGACAAAGTGATGGCAGCAGAACCATTATTTGCTGTCTTTGAGCTGTGACAGATGACAGCGCATCGCAGGGCAAGCAATTAAACCATAATTATAGACACATACACACATGTCCTCGCATAAAAAGTACAGTTTCCCAATGTGTAATTTTGAAGAGCGTTTGCAGTGGGGGAAAAAAAAAAACCATAATTGCATGTGTGCACAGACTGCCACACAAATGTGAATGTATTATTAGTATGGAGCTGTGTGTGAATATGAGGCACAAGAGAAGAATGACACAGAGCAGTTTATAGAGGAATTCACAAGTAGTGTGTCCATAATGTATTCATGTGCTGTCACTGCGGACAGCAAGAAAAAAGAGTTACAGCGACGTGTGTCCTCCAAAGTCAGACACTGATGCAGCAAATTCATTTCGTGTTGTCACTCAAGCAAGCGGCCAAGGCAATGAAATGCTGGCATGACCCAATGAGAGGGTATTATAGGACTGAACACCCCAAAACCCCTCCCGATTGGGGTGTCATCCGGAGTAGAGCAGGACCGCAGTTCACACAGGGCAATCAGGCCAGACAGTTTGTCTTAAATAAAACCTTCAGATATAAAAGCAGAGCCACCACTGGCTACCCGTCTTGCCTCTGGAGGACACCACTGCCCCTGGCCTGCCTGTTGCCCTGGCGACACCTCACTTACATTCATCCATCATGGCTGACAGGTGCCAAGCACAGGCAGAGATGGGCTAGCAAAATGCAAAGTCTGTGAAGGTAAAACGGCAAGCAGAGATGCAGCTATAAAGAGACTGAGAGAGGGGAAACTCTCTCATTAGACCATAATGATGTGTGAAGACAGTCCTAATCAGAGCGTGGCACCTTATTTATGTTGGCAATTTGCTGTTTTCCTGCCGTGATGCAAACGTGTTACTGTCAGAGGCTGCCACACATTTGTCTTCCTGTTGGATTGTCAGTCCCACTGTGAAAGAGCGCACATGCATACACATTCACTTAGTCGCACACGGGAATGTCCATGTACAAGGATAACTTTTCTGGCATTTTATAAAAGAAATCCCTGTTGTTGATGATTCCTTCCCCCATCCGGCTCCGTACTATCAGGTCTAGCCAACTCTTTTAAGTATGATTTTTCTATCGACTCATGTATGACTCACGTATGTTTCCTTCTCACCATTTGTTCACCATACTCTATCACTGATATGAATAACCTACTGTTGAATCTTGTGTAATTTTTTTAGGCTTGGCTGTATTGAATGGCTTGCTTTGCACTATTAAACAGTTGTTGACATGAATATCCACCTGGTAAAGCCACTTCTGGCTCACCGCTTCATTAGCGGGAATGTATCATTTTGTGTGTGTGTACTTCGGTCTGTGTGCATGTTTGCATATGTCTGTTCGTATGGATGCCTGGGGCAGGTGATTCAGCCTGAGGCGCAACAGCATAAATAGAGCTCACACTGCAGCCAATCAGGCAGTACTATACAAGCCCATCCATGGAGGGAACACAAAATCCATACTCAATAGAGATTCATGGACCATGCAAAATTCAAACTACCCTGGCCATTGACAGCATCCATGATGACTATTGATCAACCAACGATTTCTGGCTCTATACAGATGTGATTAGATGACTTAGGGCTGAAAAGTGCCACTTCCAGTTTGGAGGATGAGCTCATTTTCGACTGATACCGTAATGCTCTGCATTTCACCTGCTTTCTTTACAGTCAGTCTCTCCGCTCTGCTCTCGCTCAATCGTTCAGTGGGAATCAAATTATCTATAGTGTCTGTTGGGGTGGCAGTCTGCCCAGAATGCCCATAATATACAGTAGATGGCTTGTATAGAAATGAGAGAGGGAAAATGCAGAGCTCTGGTATGGCACTGGCACTATGGCAGTGGCTTTTATCCCCGCTGCTGCTTTCTTTATTAAGTTTTTCTTCTTTATACGCCTTTAAATAAGCCACAACTTGTAAAGATGTAACGGTATAATTCTTCAGTGCATCTGAAGACCTTAGCAACGGCTGATGAGACATTATACATAATAAATCAAAAGAGGCTTAGATTTATCTCTCCAGTCTTCTCCATTGGACCAGCTGCTGCTTCTAAATCAGTCAAAACTGAGCGGGCTACAAAATGAATTGGCAGACTGCGCCCGAGCTGAGGAGAAAAATGGAAAACAAAACTAAATTCCTCAACAAAGCAAAACAAATGATGCTCTGGAAAAATGTTTGGGAAATGACTGGCTCTAAAAATAGCATCCTCATTGTAAAATAAACACAAACAGTTGATAAACAGGCCCCGAAGAGGAGAATTAATTAGCCACGCTGGACGTGTAAACACAGCTATACATCAAGTTCAAGAGAAAAACAATAACAGGACTGAGGCAGTTAGAGAGAAACCCCTGACCACTTGCAACACTGAAAACCCTTACTCTGTCTTGCTTCATTCCTGAACGACATTTAACGGAGAAATACTTTGGTGATGAAGTTGGAAAACAAGAGTTAACATATTGGGCTGAGGGAGAAATAATAGCAGGATCAGAGACGGGAAGAAGAATAGAGAGGTAAAAAGATAGACAAGGGCACGCCGGATTTATAGCACACGCTTTTGCACATGCGAGAGGATGCTCATGCTCATGCCCATGCACGTCTGTCTCCCTGACTGAAGACACTGTGTCTGTTGATGCTAATGCTAGCCAGCTGGGCTCACGGCCAAAGGTATTAAGTGGAATCGAATTCCACCAAACTAGCTTTAATCAGCAGGTTTTTAAGGTTAGAATTACTTTCCCTCTCCTCCAGCCCGCTGGCCAAGGTTAAAACAGACACAGGCAGGGGCTGGGCTCAGCTAATGGGATGGAGGGGTGGCATGGGGCCTACGGCATGCCACCACATTCCAATGCACAAAGTCCATCAAGTCACACCTGCAAAAAAACAGTATTTCCCATACAGAAGACAAAATACAGTTTTAGCTACTTGCACTGTATATACAATTAGGTTAAAAAAAACAAAACACGCAGACAAACAAACAATACGCAGCTTGTGTCAATGACACACAGTTAGACCAGCTCTAAAAAAATCTAACCACATGTGAAATATCTTATATTACCATCAAGGGAAATTCATTATGACAAAGCTGGCTAAATAAATGAACTCCACAGTAAAAGACTCACTTTTATGCTTGTGTTTAAATAGATAGTTGTTGTTTTTACATTTAGATGATCTGTGCCTTGACATATCAATATAAAAAGAAAGAGGATGTGATAAATGTGCATGCGTATATGCTTTTAAAGACTTAACTCTATATGTGTGCACTGACTTTGCCATTTCAGTTGACATGGTCGTACTTCAAATGGAGGAACATACATACAAACACATCAAATAAACAAACCTTGATCAGTTTTTTTTTTTTTTACCGTAGCTGCACCTTTTCTGATTGCAGCACTGCATAAAGGCCAATTCACTTAAAGCAAGCCAAACAAAAACTCTGAAAGCCTTAACACAAAAAGAGAGGTGAAATGGCTGAACAAGTGAATATATCAGGCTGTTTTTTTTACATTTCACAAAGAGCCAGCTGAGGTCTTGCCTTGACCTCAGCCTACTACAGCAGTCAACACATTGATGGCTGTCAACAAAAGAAAGCTCTGTAAACCTTGCAGCTCTTCTGTCAGCTTCTCAAAAGTCAAACTGTGTTTCTATAGTGCCCACAATATGAGAAGAGACCAACACATGCAAGGGTAACAAACTTTTTCTGTCCACTTTTCACTCCATGGGGGATTTTTTCCCCCTCATATCTTTTTTCTCCCTCAGGCTGACTCTTCTCCAGAAAGTGGCCTTACTTTGGAGATGAATTACATATTAAATTATAACTGTACCTCAAGTCATGTCTTTGTTTTTGAAGTGCTAATAGTCTGTCCTGAAAATCTGTGTTTGAACCCAGTACATCTTAACAAAGTGAAAAAGCTTTAGTTAGGAGTCTGTGTGAGGTTAGCAAATTATACAAATGTGGGGGATGGCAAGTTACAAATGGATACTAAGTATATGTATAAAAGGTGAAATGGCAATGGAAACTGGTCATTATCTCAAGACACCACTTTCTTATCACTCTAACCTTTGAGCTGACCTCCACGTTGCCGGTCTTGAATAGGAATGCAAAAACATCTCGAGGTAAAAAGAGTAATGAGCATCTGTTTGCATTACATGCCCGGCGCTTTCAATGATGACAGACACTTCATTCCATTAAAAACTGGAGTAATGGATACAGCAGCCAGGTTATCAAGCTAAAGCTTAAAGACATGAGGTTAGGGGTCACATTTTAGCTGTCATTTTTAGTGGGTAGGAAACAGCTGAGTCTAAGGAGGCTTTCCCGTACCCTGTCTCTCCATTGCGCTTAGTCAAACACAAATGCATGTGCTGGAGACTGGCCAAAGGGATATTAAGACAGAACATGAATATATTCACCTATCCCTCAGGGAAAGAAGAGGATTACAGGTACAGATCTAGCTACAATAACCACAGAGTGAAATTTAAAAAAAAAAAAAAGAGAACTCAAACTCAACAATGCCCTTAAAAGCTGGCACGTCCTTATTTAAATAACAAATTAATGGCAGCATCGCAGTATGAGACTGATGCCTCTTATTAAACATAGATGACAATATCTGAGTCTGCGCGACCGTCTATTAACCTTCGCTTATGTTAGCTGAGGTAAGGATAAAAGTGCCACAGCGCAGAAAAGGGGACCGTGTCCTCTGCATTAATAAGAGCAAACATCCAACCCACTGTTTGCCCCTAAAATGCACACACAACGGAGACCTGCTGAAGATGACATCAGAGACCTCAGCTTCCCCGCTGTGGGTTATGCCAGGCAGACATGCTGACTGATTGTAAGAGAGAGCCCAGATTTGTAATGCTGCACGCTTCTGTTAGGGCTGATTAGCAGAGGCTCACGCCTTCTCCCCCTGCTGTGATCTATAGGCACTCAAAATTTCTAATATCTCCGGTGTGAGCAAGGAAGAGCTGAGAGAGACTGTAAATCATGAGTCCTACTGAGTGGAGGAGAGAAAAGGGGATAGATGAATGGAGAGGAAGACAGAGAGAGTGAGTGACAGAGAAAAATATTCAGCTTGTATGAAAACATGAAGGGGGGAGAGAAATGGAGAAAATTATTAAGGGAATGAGGTGAGAGGAGAGGGACTAGTGCACATATAGGGGAGAGAGGCGCGCAGATCAAGGAGACATGAGAGAGTTAGGGAGGAAAGAAGAAAGGAGAGAAGAGGCGATATGATTACCAAGGAAACAGCAAGAAAAAAAATTTTTGCCGGGGAGAAAGAGACAGAGTGTGTGGAGTAGACAAAGAGGAGAAAGAGCATGGGGGGAAGAAAGGGAGTGGGAGGACAGAGAGAGACACAGAGAGAGAGACACAGAGAGAGGAGAGGATAGAATGAATGCTAACAGGGAGCCCAAACCCAGTACTGAGGCTTTATCCTTCACAGGCGGAGGAGCAACAATCGCAAACACATTTTCTCTCGCCCTGGCCCTAAGAGAGATAAAAAAGCAATTTGTATTCTATTCCTATTCAGCGTCGCTTGGCCTGTTTCTCTGCCTGCATATTTGTAAACACAGCTTTGTCAGAGCAGCTTAATCTTCCCAACACAAACACAGACTACAGGAAGTAGGGGGGAGGAAGGGTGAGTAGGGAAGAGCGGTGATGGGGGGGTCGGGTAAAGGATGGGAACGAAGGAAAGTGGGAGGGTGAAAAGGGTAAGAGGGTGAGGATGGGGGGGAGAGGTTTGTGGAGCAACAGAGGGCAAGAGAGCATCAAGGATCAGAACTCGTTTCCGTCTCTGATGCCACAGGATGTCCCCGTGTAAACTGGAAGTCCCACTGTGTGAGATACACACACACACACACACACACACACACACGCACACACACACGCACACACACACACACACACACACCACTGGCTGGACCACTCACCCCTTGTCATCGTCTCTACTGGCCTAAAGTCCGACAGGCTGGCCAACTGACAGAGGCAAAAGAACACGTAAATCATTCCATATCATGTGACGCAGGTGTGACAGATGGAAGAGGCCCTCGTGCTTCCTTAACTGTCACCATTCACCTATTTGGTGCTTATGCTGCACATTTAGGCATGCACTTCCAGGTTTCAGGGGAGCAAAAGGTTCTGTTCTGCGTGTCATGTGGAAGGAGAAACACATCAATGCAGCCAATTATAGATTAAAGCGGAGAGACTGAAATAGAGGGAGGTAGACGGAGAAAGTGAGGGGACTTGGAAGTGGCGATCGTGTGCATGCACACTGGCTTACAAAGGTGTGAAATTACGCAGAGTGACACCTGCCAATATGCACTGCTATAAAACACACTAGTCTCACCAGATTACTTTGGCCTTCCATATTGCTCTGTATAGCTCTCTCATTCTCCCGCATTTCGTTCCACCATACTTTGACATATTTTTATTATGGCCCACAGTGCCCAATTAAAGATTGATAGCTGCCACCTCCATTCCCAACACTCCGGGTGAGATGGTGGTCTACTTCAGAGCACAGAAACCACCTTCATCAGCTCCTGTGTGCTTCTTTTGTAACCACAGTTTCTTCCCCCCCTTCTTTAGTCCCTGCAGAAGGCACTGCCCCTAATTTGGACAGCCAGACTCAGCAGCAGAATTAGAAGGATTGAGAACAAAGACAGTAATGACATCGATCATTGAGGTCCTATAAAACCAGCAGCAATCTTATTCAGACTGTATAGTCTGCCTCTTATGTCATATCCTCTGTGTGATATCCCCTGGAACTTTAATAATACAAAAGCTAACTGAATTTAAAATGATAATAAGACTTGACATGAAGCGGTTTCTCTGTTAACACACATACCCTTGAGTTTGGCACTTTCAGGTCTGAATAAAGGTCAAAAGCATCATACTGAAAACAAAAGTGTGTTCTGGAACTGCCAGCTAGAAAATAACCACACTGACATGGTGAGGCACATTTAGTACCGACAAAACATTCCCAGAATGCCGAGCAAATCTTCCCCTCTATGCTGCTGAAATGGTTTCAACAAGTGTTCCATTCCCTTTGTGCAATATTAATCTATGTGTCGGAGCAATAGGCAAAATCTTTAACTTTGCCAGTGATCATGCTATACTTGTGACTGTACTGTATGTGTGTACGGGGAGAGCTCCACAGACAGAAACACATTGACTCACTCAAAAGACAGAGTTGGAGAGATGGGGATTGCAACAAACAGACAGAAAGACAAGCAAAGAAAGACAGGGAGAGCTGCAGACACACAGCAGGCAGATGGAAGAGCCTGGGAAGCCCCAAGGCAGCCCTGTGATGAAGACAGTGGGGAACTCAATGGAAGGGGTCCATATTATGTGTGGCTTGCGAGTGGGGGAGCTAGTTGGTTAAGGGGGTGAGGTAAGGCAGACAAGAGAGAGTGCGTAAGAGAATGAGAGCGAAGGAAAAATCAGCCAGTGAGCCAAAATGAGGGAAAGGAAAGCAAATGAAAAGTGACATTTTAATTCAGAGGGCTTCTTCTGCCTGAGTTATTATGAGATGTTTGTAAGCTGGCTTGTTCATGCATCTCCCCTGGCCTTGTGCCTGGCTCCTTCTCAGTGAGGAGACCTGTGGCGCTAACCTGTCTTTATCAGAGCTGCACAGCAGGGGACAGCACTCTACCACCATCTCTGCTTTGATCCTCCCACTTCTAGCATGGCTCCCTGACTGCCTCCCCCTTTCCTGCCTCCTTTATTCCCTCTTCCACCACTGCTCATATGCAAAATGTCTTTCTGTGTAGCGAAGACCCTTTGATATGACCAAAGGCATCCGCATTTCCTGCACTTTTAATTATCTGTAATTCTAATGTGGACATCAGTGGTTCACTTTGGCTTCATGCAAACTTTTGGAAACACACTGGACAAAACAGAAAAGTGAAGAAATGCACGGCCGTTAGTGACAGGGCCAAAATGAGAGCCCCGTTGAAACAATCATGTGGAGAAAAAAAATGACTGAGACTTAAATAATTTGGCATTCTGACTGGGTGAAGCTTAGTGTCTGAAGACAGAAGCCTGACCAGGGTATGTGATTTCAACTGTAGAAGAAGAGCGGCCATGGGAGCTGTTTTGGGCTGGGGCAGCAGCTAGGGAGCAGACAGATAAAAGAGACAGACAGATAAAGGAGGCAGACAAATAGAGGAAGGGAATTATAGGCACACTCAGATGGGCTAAAACGTACCTGAAATACCAGACAGGTACAACTTGGCAGCCAAAACAGACAAGGATGGAGGAGGGGGTGTGAATGTTGCAAATTCAATCAGGCAGAGAGATGTGTGCACACATATACAAATACAAGTACAACCAGTCAGACAAGAACATGGATAGATGCACTGTATGAATACACAAAAGGGGTGTGATGTGAAATGTAACAGTAAAACAGAAAGGGAAAAGGACCCTGAGCAAAGTCAAAGTAAGAATGAGAGAGCGAGACCGAGACAGACAGAGAGATGGTGGTGGGGGTGGTGGTGGTAAGTTGGAGTGCCGACAGGTCTCCAGAGGTTGTAATATATAGCAGCGTTTCAATCTCTCAACAGCAACTACAGCCCTCCTTTTTCATATCCTTCCACAGTCTGAGGACAGAGAGATACTTCTGTCCTTCGGAGCCAAATCGGCATTCAGGATGATATAATGTGGACATTTTTTGACATTACATCCCCAAATCTGGATGGTTATTTGTGCCAGCATGTGTTCTCCGTTCCCATTCTAACTTGAAATCTCAAGGTTACTAATGGTAAAGGATGGATATAAAATGCCAACGTCAAACACGTTTCTATGTTTGTCTTGTACTGTTTCCCCTCTCCCTGAAAGGTTCGAGACCAGTGGTTGATTTATCTGCTGCATGCACCATTAATCCTGCAACCATGCATGCCTCTGTTGAATAATTGATCTTTGTGCTACTGTAACTAAATCCGTCAAAACAATGACATCCCACCGCCTTCCCTGTGCTTTAACTTTCTCTTTAACTCTCTCTTTCCCATTGCTTTCCTATACCTTCAAAAAAAAACCCTCTGACTATAAATCTGCTACAGTCTTTTTACACCTTTCTTGCCAGCAGAGTTGGGGAAGGAAAGGGTTAGGGTTAGTTGGATCCATGTTACATCACAGCAAGGAGTGGGAGACTTGTTCAACCACCAGAGGGAGTTTCCCCCTCTGTGTATTTGTCAGCATCCAGAGAGGAAGCCCGGCCACATGCCCAAATACACAAACAAAATATAGAGATGTTGTTGACAGGGTAGTTTGACAATGCCACCACCTCCACTCTAGAGTCCTGGCAGCCAAGTGAGTCAGGGCTGAGTGCAGCAATGACCTCTTAAGGTGATCAGCTCTCAACTCTCTGTCTAGACCTCAACAAACAGCTGCTCGGGCTGGAACAGAAGGGAAACAATGACCCTTAATTTATGTCCACACCCTCCCTTCTTCCTCTCTTTGCCTGTCTCTTTGACTTGTTTTTGCATACTGCATTTAAAGTAATAAGTACAGTATCTCCTTGAATGCCACAGTGCTATAAATCAGAGGAAAATAGACCTGTCATCTTAGTAAACAATGCATGGGACCAGTTATCATTAAAAACAAAAGAGTTCTAGAGGACGCCCTGCCATGCATACAGATGAGGACTGGACCAATCTAGCAATCTCCTTGGCTCACCCTAAGTTTCTAACCTGTGCAGTGGGAACACGTACACGTATGCACATGCTTACAGACACGCGCTTGAACAAACCAAAGAAGGGCACGCAAAAACTGCTTTATTTTCTCATTTCGAGATGTCTTATGTTATCTTTCTCAGCGAAACAAGGCTATTATTTGAGAGCAATTTGGAAAAGGTTTCTGGACAAAACTGAATATAGATTTCTGCTTACTGATTACCATATGTCAAAAAGGTTATTGAGGGAAATTATGAAAGGACTGCTGTAGCACAATTTATAAGAGAGACTATTTTAGTTTCCAAAAACAAAAGAAGAGCATTGTGTCTTTGTCTTAAAGTAAAATACATTGTGCAGTTATGCAGGAGAATTGGATCCTAAAGGCACCGAATGATGTTGATTTCCTCAGATCTCAAAGCACGGATAAAGGCTTCACAAATAACAGTTTGATTATGATATTTATGCTGTATAATGACTTCTTATGACAAATAGCGTACGATCACAGAGTCATTCAATCATAACATGTTGGTCGAAGTGACATTACTAAGATTTAGGTCAGTGCTTGGAAAATGAGCTCCGGATTCGATTGCAGAGACGACATTGTTCAATGTCACAACAGTGCCATGAAAATTTAGGATCATTTGTTATGTAGTGCCATCAATGTTTATGACAGCCAATCCATCGTCAAGTAAGCTGTATGTCAACCTTTATGTCAGCTTTATGACACATGGATCGCATGAAATGTCATGGAATGCCATGTCTATGTTTCCAGACACCCAAGCCCACGCGATGGATACAATATTCAAAGAGAAAATCACAGTCTTTAACACATGTTTGCAGAGCAGAGTTGATGCCCTTCATGTTAATCAGGCACCAGTGTTTCTCTACCCCTGTGTAAGGTGGGCAGGAGAATGGCTCCCGGCAGAAATTTGTATGCAAAGCCGCATATCCTCCTTCCATAGCTGAGGCCCCTCAGGTGTAACTGAGTGGAGGTTCCTGGTGGCACTCTGCCCTCTCCTACTTAAATGAGATTGGATTGGAGTCCCCCTCATCTCTATGTGCACACGTCCCCTTGCTTTTCCAACAGGAAGCCCAGTCACAGACACCGGAGCGAGACACGGTGATCAGTAAGATACCCGCAAAGAGGAGCTGTAAAAGACAGAGAATCTAGAATCAAGAGATTTGCACTAAAATTTACCCACCTGCTGATTTTATGACCCTGAATGAATATTGGAGCCAGAGTTACAGATGACTCCTCTTCTAGTTTCTCATGGTAGTGACTGAGGCAGTCTCCTCCTAGAGGTAAAAGTTACTCTAAAGATGGCACTGTTTGAGAGCAGTTTCTTTAACGCATTACCTCATTGAAAACAAGGTGTATCCCCTAAGTGATACTTGATGAGAATGAAGATGACCATATATCTGTGTATACTGTACCTACAAACAGGCCTCCAGCAGTAGTTGTGCTTTACAGTAATAGACTTTGGTGAGGCACGTAAAGTGCTGTGCCTGCACTTTTAAAGTGGATAGAATTGCAGTGCTATAGAGTTCATAAAGGGGAATATGGGAGAAAAAGGAAAAAATATGTGCAAAGTGGAATCTCTGTCTCAAGCCTTCTTTAAGCCTAATGGAGGTTGTTATCTGTCACACACACACCACAGACACGCACGGACTTAATTAAAGTTCCTTTCCCATCTGATGTTCATGGTTGGGCTGTGTTGTCTGTCTCTGTCTTGTGATAAATTCATTCTGCCTGCCAGATATGAGCCAGTTGATCTGTGTATGTCAGCCTCTGTCTGCAGCTGGCATCCTTCAGATACACTTAGCGACAGAGGGATCCAGAACCTCCTCTGTGGGATACATGCAGGACTGTCACATTACAATAGCTCCTCCCAACATCAACACCCCTCCCTCCCCTTCCCCGCCCACCCTCACCCACCCACCCTATGAAGAAGCCCCAATGCTCCTGCCCTGTCTCATTATGTGGGTGAGCTGTTTGGGGGTCTCTCTGTGCCGTCCTGTCGTACTGTCAGCTAGCATAATGCCTCTCAGTGGGCGCCTAGCTACTGCAGCACACAGTTTGTTTCTGTTTGTGTGCCTTTCAGTGTGTGTGTCAGCATGGTCTTCTAATGCAAAGAATTCCTTTCCTCCACTGCTGAATTCTCTTCACATAGCTCAAAAAACAAGGGGCAGAGAGGGGTGGCTATTACAATCTAGAGGGTGTCCACGCTAATGCATGACTCAAATGTCACTCAATTTTCAACTGACTGGTATAAATACAATACCTAGATTTGTCTATGTGTCTTTTCAATTTGTTCCCATTGCAGAGGGTAAAATTTAATTTAGTATGGATATTTACACAACCAGATGACAATGGGGCATTGGGGAGTGCTAGTGAGAGTTGCCATCCAGCCTGCAGACTAATAAAAGCCCATGCAAAGATCTGCGGGATGACAAACAGTGAGAACCAGACAGCACAAAACAAAAGCAAAACAATCAGCTTCTTGAAAAGGCTTAAATGACATTTAATATATTTACTGGCAAACATAAACATAAATTGACACTGGGAGGCTGAGAGGAGTGAATACAATATCTCTGATTGCTATTACTGGCATAAGCAATGACAGCGTGCACTAGATTGGAGTGGTATATTGAATTTCATGTTCTTTGAAATGGAGTCTGAAATGTGAGATTTGTCT
>VUQK01013466.1:0-13699 GCA_015106715.1 Bujurquina vittata | reverse complement strand
TGAATTGATTAGAGATTTCAAATATTACAATTTCACAGAAATTATTATTAATTAGTTGCAGTCTACTAATTGCACACACAAAATCTACATTATGTGTAAGGTATACTGCCCTGAGCCGTAAAAACAGCTGCATATCTACTGTGGGTCTGTAGGGAGATTAAGTCTGAGGAAAAAAATCCTGCTTACTAAAACTAAACTGCATTTATACCATTTTTCAAATAAACCAGATTAAAACTTGAAAAATGAAATGGTTGAACCAATATTCTCTTGAATATACTGCATATTAAGCCAAAAACTAAATGAAAACCAGGTGCTACAATAAAACTGGTTCCTAACGTGATACATATTTTATTTTTAAATGACAGAGCACTCTAAAACCCCATTCTCCACACTGGAACGCAGAAGTTGTATGTGGATATAGCGGTATTGCAGTTTTGTTCATATGGCTGATGATGAAAGGGGAAATTTACCTGGTACTGCGGGTTTTTTACATATGAATTCGTTTTAGGTGAAAGAGGGAAAGAATTTTGTCGAGCCCCGTGCAAAAGAATTTATTATGCAGCTTCACAACAAATGCAATCACATAGACACAGTCACAAACAATTACTTTCATTGATAAGAAGAACAAGAAACTCTGCAACAGATGGGATTACATAAGAAGCAAACAAGAGAGTGACAGCTGAAATCCACAGAAGAACTGGGGCACGTTATGCTAGAACATTTATGTGATTTAAGTTTCATTTAGTTTGCATAAAGTTAATTTCTAAATCCAAGTTGTGAATCGTTTTTCCACCTGTAACATTTGTGCTGTATGTGCATACTGTATTCACATTCCACCATGTGAAACGAAAGCTATCTTAATATCTGCTCAGGTGCCTTCTGAATAATAGTCAAATATTACTCAAGGTCACAACTCATTTGTCAGGCTGTGAGTTAAAGAAATGGCTCACTGCACTAAGGCTAACGTTCACTTTTATTCTGCTGATAAAATCCACATCAGCTTTACAAGCACACACAGTTAAAATGGAGAATAACTGGCATTGGTAAGACAGAGGTATGTGGTGTGGGGGGCGGTGGACGGCACAGCATGGAAGAAAATAATTTGCAGTGAACAGAGAAAGGAAGATAAACAGGAGTTACACCTGGACCAAATTGGAAAAAATCCATCAGCTTATTGCCTAGTTATGTTATAACAGAATGCCAAAGGTGGCATGAAGGAGTGGCTCTGAGGATAAATCATGTTCCCTCTGCTTCTATGACAGCTTTAGTCATAGTGATGTCCACAAAGGGCTGTGGTGATCAAACAGGAGCTGTGATGACTTCATCCAAATGTCACACACACACAGTACGACAAACACCCGTGTCTCTCTGGGCAGGCATTATTTGATCTTGGGAGACAGGCTCATGACAGGCTGTAACATGACAACTAGTCTCATGTCCAAGACAGTGAATGACAAGATGCAGTTTGCAAACTCTATCTATAATAAATATAACACAGAATAGCAACAGATACAGAGGACACTGCTACCATGTCATGCCTTGCAGCTATATTATTAATCACAGGGGTTTGCAGTTTACTGTCATACAACTGTAAACTATTACTGTGCTCCGCAACTGTGTGCTTGCAGCCCCGCAACCCCTGGTCTTAGGTTATTAAATCCTATAGCCCCCAGCATGCATCTCCAGCTAAGATGCTTCCAACCCTGGCCAAAGACTTTTATCTTCTTCCCCAGCACAGGCATGGCACCTCTGTGATGCTTTCAATTTTCTGCTCTGTGCTTCTGTGTTTTATGAGCCTGTGCAAAGGTTCCAGACTGACTGGCTGGGCTGACCTGGACTCCCTGCCCGTTGGTGCATTTGTTGTGGTTAGGGTGACATCAAGGCCACTGGCCAACCAGGGACAGGGTCCCGTGGCATCTTCAGCCAACCACAAAACACCCTGACCCCCCATTCGCTAATACACAGGAAGGCATGTTCACACATGCTGGCAGCACATGCAGCGCTCTTGCATACAAAGACTAATCATAACACACAGTACCAGGCTGAGGTGACTGCTGCTTTTGTCCAAGATATTACTGCTCTTTATGAGATCTATCCTTTGCTCTGTACAAAAACTAGATTTTCACTGGCACAATCACAGAGTCTTAGCTGGTCTTTCTTTTTGTTCCAGTTCCTACAAAAATGGGTTATGCAAATCTGAAAGGGAAATGAAACTCACTTCTAAATCGGGCTCAAAACTTGTAATTACCTGTACAGACAGATGGATGGAATACGTAAACCATGGCTACTGTACACTCAGAAAATGTAGGCTCAGGGAGTAGCCTGGGTCTACTTTATTCTAAACATCTGATGTTAAGGGATAGATAAAACATGTTTTATGCATTTTATGTTTAATCTTAGATGGCTATTTATAACTAAATGGCTATTTTTTGCATTGGTGACTTGTAATCTGGGTATTACTTGGTTGTATAATTCTCATGGCAACTAAACAGACTCCATTTTTTACCAATACTGTCAAGAATATATTGTAAATACAATTTATGCCATTTTAAAATTCTAATCTAAAGCTGCAAATTCATGGACTATTTTTCCGCATTAACTATATCATTAAAATGGCGTTTGGATTGGAAATGTAAATAAGGACAGGGTAGATCACATAAAAACATCCGTCATCTGAAAATCCCCCACAACTCCCACAAACACACATTTCCCCTAGCTGCAGCCTTGGTAGACGCTTCTTGGCACTCTATGGATACTATTCAAATCATTACATGGAATGTGAATTTTTCAGTGTAAATCTTATACAAGAGGTTTTAAAACCCTCGAAAGTAAATAACTGGGGTTTTGCGTCCTGGTCCGGAAAAGCGGCTGTCTCCTAGGAGCTCAAAATGCCTCCCTCCTTGGTGTTCGATTTGGTTCTGCTCCTTGTCATGCATTTGTACCTGGTCAGAGGAGGCAGGGCTTAGGGCCCTGTCAAATCCCTCTCAATTCCAGGGTTTCTCACACTATTAAATATAAATCCCATGCGGTGTGTGAGACAAGGATGGAAGAACTTAGCTCTCCTGAAGAGGTTTGAATAGTGAGCAGAGGGTTTTCCTGTGCAGGGGAACATGGTGTGATGCATTACATTTCGCTACCCAGCACCCATAGCCCACCGCTTAGCTGATCTTTGAAAGATATTGCTTATAAAAGAGATGACTCCAGGCGACGGCCAAGTTCTGTAGTTTTATTACACCTTGGGGCTACAGCGGCCTGTCTTTGGAGAGATAAGGTTGTACCCTTTTCATTTTGTATCCTCCGGCCGATATTTTAAGCTGGCTTGTTAAGGGCAGGCGAGCTGAGCGCTGGAACAGAGTTTGATGCATGGCTTTACAACAGGAGCCGGGCCCATAACGCTCAAAGGCCGATCATTACTGACCTTAATAGCCCAGTCTGCATCTGGGCTTGATTGATCGTGCCTAGCAGGTTGTGAAATGCACCATCTGGAAGGAAGGAAGGTGAGATGGGCAAGCAGAGACGAGGGAGAAGGCAGGCAACACCAGCCGAGCACGGAAGAAGGGAGGAGGTGAAGGGGAGAAAAAAAAACACAAACCCAGACGATCTTGTACAGAAATTGATGGCCATAGTGGGATGCTGTAGAAGCTTAACTGCACTAAGAGGCCCACCAAGCACCATAAACACTGTCCCTGACATAAACAACAACGCTTAGCCAGACTAGGTGTATACAATATTCATCTGAGGAGCTGCTGCTTGGTAACTCTTGTTTACTTGCTCTGTGTGCTTGGATAAAATCAGCACTGCTTAGGTAAGACAGCAGGATGGTACAGTACTGTAAGTGCAATATGAGTTATGTGAATAAGTGGGATTTTGAATGCATTCGTGTGTATATCCATGAAGGGTGTATAAGAAACAGACGGTGGTTAGGTCCACAGAGCATCCTACAACAGTGCTTTATAGCATAAAGTCTGCATAATGCATGATCCTCAACTACTACAATGGTGCAGATTATCATACGGCTCTGTATACTCTGCTGTGCAGCTGAAGCCAAAACATCATTAGGTCACCACTTTTTGTCAGCCCACTATGTAACAACGGTCTGCTTTTGAACAGCACAAGATTAACAGCACCATATCACTCACAAGTGTATTTTATTCAATTTTAAATCAGAAGCAGCCTAGTAAGCAGTACCTGATGTGCGCCATACAAAGTTCATGCATAGAAACTGTACTTTAACTATTCATGCGCAACAAAATTTCTCTGTTATAAATATTTAAGTTGCCAGAACAACGTCGAGAAGCCCTTTCGTGTTAGCTGAAGCTACCAAGAGCCCCTCAAGCGTGCGCTCTCTATTACCACGCTCTCCTCTCCGTCAGTAACGGGAGCTACAATAAGGTGAAGTTATGTGTATCTGGCACAGAAAAAGAACTCTGACAGACTCCTTTTTGCACTTCATTAGACCAATTATTTGGCTTGCTGAGTCATTTGACCCAGCCCAGTCATGTGAGTTATGATAAATGCAGACCGGGTTACACAGCACTGTGATTTTTAATATCACTACGTATTTCTGCATTTGGCAGAGACACCAGCACTTAGAATAGCCTGTAACATACCATAATTTGGCTGTATAAAGCTGTTTAACAGAAAATTAATGTGTGCTGTAATAAGCACCACCAAATGTCTTTGGGGCCAACTTTACATGAGGGAAGATGAAACATCTGGTATTAGGGAAAAGAACGGGGGAAATAAAAGAGGGAGGCAGGATTTTTATGGCGCTTATGATACCTGTATACCTTATTTTGTTCCTTCTACGCTTGTATGTGTGAGAGAAAGAGCTCAAGGCAGACGCGCACACTGTTGTGCAAAGGATATGGAGGGAGAGTTTGTGTGAGTGCGCTTGTGTGTGCTTGAATGAGTATGTGTGTGAGAAAGGGGAAAAGGATGACAGAGGGCCAGGTGGAACGGAGACTTCTGTCGCTGACTCAACACCTTTCTCATTTTATTACCAAATCATCCATGACAAACAGCTCTGGCGTTTGGCAAAGGTGAGGCAGGCAGGATAAGAGCTGGGATGAGAGCAGAGGAGGTCACCTCAATACCGCAAACATTGCATTGGTAATGTAACATGTCTGTGTCACTTCAAATGCCACCTTTACATGATGCAGCCATCCATGTGTCATTTTTAGATATGCGGGGGTGACAGTGATGGCCCTTACTTCATATAAACTCCCACCATCAAGACACAAAAGGCTGGCAACTGAGAAATCTTATCACCTGAGTGACTACCAAAAGAAAAAGCTTGGTGACAACACAATCAATAGAGCCTATAAAATATGAAGCAAGCGCTCTTTGCAAACATTCAAAAACAAGCCAACCGTAATAATGAAAAACTACTTTGACAGACGCAAAAAAGCGGCTGCTTTTATTTAACGATGATAACAACATATCTGTTACTGTTTACGAACGCCTCTTCCGACAACATATTAAACTGTGGAAATCATATTTAGCCTCTTCTTCAGTTATAGCTGCTTGTAAATTTCTGCTCTTGCAATCACAACTAGATTGCTGCTGACCCTTAGTTGGGGCTGTGTTAGACTGAGCAGCTGCTGTGTGGACAGCTTAGTGCTGGGGAGTACGGTTCGAAGGCAGGTCTGCCATTCTTTGATGTCAAAGCCTTTTGTGGCTACGTGAGAGGGAGCAGATTAGCCTGATTGACGGCTATAAGATGCTAAGGATGGAGCTTGAAGCCGGGGCATTGGAGTGGAATGGAGTTCATTCATGAGTTACGAGTCTGTTTCAGTGATGTAGTAAAAGATGAATAAATCCTCCCAACAGCCTGTGGGAAAAAAAAATACAACAGTGGGCTTGTGATTGAGACTCACACAAGACAACAAGACTGAGACACTGGTGCCTGATAAACATACAGTATGCCAAAAAATCTAACCACAAATCAGCACCGGATATAGTAAACAACAGAAAATACACATCAAACTGCTATGCCACTTCAGACAGCTTTTTTTCCCCCACAGCAATGAAAACAGGCAAAGAGTAGCCCTGACGACTGCCACTTTCTACTTTGTCAAGTTTATGTTTCAAGGAGATAGTCCCTACTTAAGAGGCCAAGGGAGCTTGTGTAAAGTCCTGGACAAACAAGGAGCAGGCTGATATAAATACCAACACAGCTATGAGCTCCTCTCTGCCTCGCAAGGACTCAGACCTGCAAGGACAAATGACCGTCCCTGATGCTGTCCCTGAGTCCCCGTGCTAAAAGAGGCCAGGTTAAGGTTGAGAGGACCTCAGCCCACCAACTACCAATGAGCAGCATTCACAAAGTCAAACTTCTCCTCTCGTGAGAAACCTCGCCAAGGATGTGTTTCTAGCCTGAGATAACCTACTTTACAAAGTAGTATCATACAGGTTTTATAACATGTATGGCAGAAAACGTGCCGTGTGAAATGGTTTAAAAAAGGGCGCGCATGGGGCACATATTTGGAATTAATTAAAACATGTTTGTTTTTCAGGTGCCAGTAAAAGATGTTTCTCGACTTGCTGTTTATTTTCAAACTTAGTGATGCAGAAGCTCCCAACAGAGACCAAGTGTTAGGGATTAACATGTCATCACAGAAGGGGGAACACAGACATTTTGACAGTTACACTCGTGAGCTGAAGCTTCATCTAACACCTGCCTCACACCTCCTGTCCAGAAGCGCACCTGTTCTGACACAGTATGAGGCTCCAAGCCATTCCTGGAGCAATGTTTACACCTGTTCAAGCTTCAGAGCAACACACCGTGATGGGGAGAAGTACGAGGGTCGAGGATAAGGAAAAATCAGAGTACGAGGAAGATGCGGGGAGGAAAAAAACAAACAAGCAATTAATAGAAATTTCCTGTGGAGAAACTGGGGCGGAGTAATGGCAATGCCTGAGCATGCTCAGCAGCGCTGGGGTGTCGAGGTAACATTGATGCATGGTGTGACCTTACTTGTAATGCCAGCCTTAATCTACGCAAGTGGAATAAATGAAGTGGGGCCGCTGCGGACGTGTCACCCAGACTTATAAAGACAAATCCACCGCCGCTCTGAGCTGTGTACATGTATTCATAAAAGTCAGGGAGACGTCTCGACAGAGTGGAGTGCCCAGTATTGCCGGCTGGCTGGCAACGAACACCCAGCTCATGTTGTCACGGCTGCGTGGAGCTGTCTATCATTACGCGTAGCACACAGGGAGGGCAGGGGAGATGTGAAGGTGAAAAATAGACAACGGAGTCTGTTAAAGAAAATTGAGGAAGAAAACAAAAGGCTAAATATGATGAAGTATTTTGTTTGCATTGGGCTAGCACAACACTTGTGCCAAATAGCAGCTGACAACATCGAAAAGATGTTTTTAAATCAAACACACAAATTGAAACTGTTTTTGTAAGATGGTCAAGGGTTGACAAAATGTCTGTTTATGTCCTTTACATAAAAAGTATCAATAAGGAGGCAGTATCTAACAATGATTTGCGATGACAACACCTGAACCCAACACTCATTTGAGATGAACTGCTTTATTGCAAATCTCTGGGCGCTGACACTAACGCAACTTGTCATAGCCACTCATTACAGTTTAACGATGGATGTCCTCGCAAACAGTCCTTTCAGCTGGATAGCAGACTGGATGTCAGGTTAGCAGTCAATTCATACTCGGCTGACTTTATTGGCATGTAGTTCAAGTAAAGAGCCACCATTGATCACCCTGCATTTAGTCAGTTTGCTTCGGAGCAGTGGGATTGACAACAGGCCTACCTTGATAGATGCTGCACTGACAGCGGACATATGGATGCTGAGCACTGGCACATGTGTGAGGCACTGGGATAGAGGTGTGTCTAGCATCTCAACAATCTCATGTTCACAATGCACCCCCTTCCTACTCTCTCCTCTCGCCCCCTGTCCAGTTCTCACTCTGACATGGCGGTGATTAATGCCACTGGCCAAGATGATAATAATAATGATCATAATTAATCAAGGGCTCTTCCGCACCTCTAGGAGCCAACGGTGACCTGGAAAAGACACCCAGACCTCCTTTCCCCCATTTTTCCTCGCTCTCTCTCTCATTCTCTCTCTTCCCTCACCTCCTCCCTTCTTCCTTGTCTCACTGACAGGCCTAAACCTCGGCCCAGCAGAAAGAGCCATGCATTATCCTGCCATCACCACTTCTATTTATATCACACCGTCCATCACTATCACTTACTCTCCTCCACCCGCCTTTACTCCACCCGCTTCTCCAAAGTGGAGTTTTCTTGAAGCTGCCCCATATTTCCTGGTGGAATAATGCTGCCTATGCAAATGGCTGGGAGTCAAAGAAGCAGCTAAGGTGACAGTGAGAAACCAACATCATAATTTTTTAGACACTGACAGAAACAACGTCCAAAACAAAAGCCACCAACTCCTGCTGCCTGAGGCCTGGGAGTCTCCCTCTCTCCCCACTGTAGTTTATTTGTGAAGATTCGGCAATCTGTGTGTGTGTGTGTGTGTGAGAGAGAGAGAACATTTTAGTGAGTAGTGTGTCTCTCACAGATTTCCAGAAAATATGCAGTGGCAGAATGATATTTTAAATTCCTTGGCGGCTGCCAGGTAACAGTAGCCTGGAGCAATGGAAAAGTTTTTTTGTCTCACCTTCTCTTTATTTCCCCTGGTGAGGAGGATACAAAGCTCCTTTGCTCGGCTGAGCTGTACGTGCCAGGCATGTGTTCAGAATACCTCCCTCCTCCCTAAACTACTCAAATGCATATCACATACAGCCTGTCTTATGCCCCCCCCCCCCCTCCCCCTATCTCTTAATATACGTTGTCCAAAGGTACTGAGGACCAACATGCAGGTGGTGTTGCTTACATATCACACAAGGTGCTAAGTGCACACTTACAAGGCACTGTCATCAAGTGCAGCTCTGATTTATTTCACTGTGACGCAATGAGTTGCTTTGTGTTGGTATAGCAATAGTCCACATCTTGCTTCCTTTCTTTTCCTACATGTTTTTTTCTGTTTCTAAATTTCTGCTTATTTATTGTCTCCAGATTTTCTTCACTTTGTGTTCTGACACACAGCTTATCTCAGCCTGTATTTAGGGCTTTGAATCTCAGTGAAATCATGACACTTACCAAATCCCCCTGTACCTCTGTGCCAGACTCAGCCGCCCACAGTGGATCCCGCTATAGAAACAACTACACATGACATCATCAGAGCAAGACCCACACATGGCAGGAACAAAAGAAGGCCTGCATTTACCTCTATACCAACCAAGTGGCCTACATTTCCAAATTGCATAAGATGCAGGATCTTCTCCTATCCTTCACTCATGCTGCTTCTTGTATTACAAAATGTTTCACAGGCAGCTGTGCCAAATTGAGGTCTTAAAACAAACAGATGAATACATGGTACATTGCCTGTTACGATCATTATTGTCATCACTGACGCTCGTCCCCAACCACTAAATACATATGTACTAAAAATTCACAATGGATTTAAATTCTATCTGAGCCAGAAGTGCACTTTGCTGATTTACACTGCTGTTCATCTTTGTGTAAGCGCCATAATGCTTTATGATCTGATTCCAATTCCATGTTGACACCATGAAATAAAGCTGTTAGATCACACCAACAGTAAAACACAAGCCATATTTGCTCCACAGAACAGGAGTCAGTCCAGTGCAGAAAAAAAATATGGCAACAGAGGACGTCTTCTTACACAGGTAATTGCAACAGCTGTGAAAATCAAAGAAACAACACTGAATAAAGTTAGAATAAACACAACCAAACCCTTATTATTAGCAGTCGGTCAGTTTTTTTTGTCACAACTGCAGTTGTCAAAAGGTGTCAGCACAGACAACAGCTTAGCATACTGTCCTCAGTCCAGCAATACTTTGAATCCATTTTTGTCAGCATTTAGGAGGTCAGCTGCCCTGCAGAGACTCTGACCACAAAGTAATGATGACAGGATTGATGTATGGACAGAAAATAAGGTAGAAAGGGGAGGCTGGGAAAGGGGGAAGAAAGAGGAGACTGTCTCTGGAGTCAGTGGAACCAATAAGGCAGCCGTTGCTGGAAGCACTGCAGTCATCTTGAGTCACTGGGGCCAAAGTGAAGAGCCCAGAGGTACTGACTGTTCAACGACTCCGCCAAGTGCGCGTCTATGAAAGTCTAAAATAAAGGCTTCTTATCATAAATAGTGTGTCTCCAATGAACACAAAGATGCTGTTGATAACCTTGCTGAACATCATCTCACTCCAGGAGGCTGAAGGCAGGAAAGAAATATTGACAGAAATGTTTTTAGATTATATTCTCATGACTAAATCAATACACAGATGAACCATCTCTTCAAAACAGAGTTAGGATGGAGTCATTGTGAAGGTCAAGCAGTTAGCCCATTAAAGAGGCAGCTAGGCGCGCAATTTGGCAGCACATCTCCACCTCCTCCTGCATGGCACGGAGGTAACAACCTTGAGGAGTTGATTAGCGGTAGAGACGGCTCCCACGACACAGGAGAGCCCCACCTCATAAAATCCTGGGCTCGGGAGCAGAACAAGGGAGCCTGGGAGAGGGGAACTGGAGGGAATTCTATCCAGAAGAACTGCCTGCCTGCCTCATCTTTTACAGGACAAATTAAAACCACAGCGGAACAAGTCATAAAACAGGAAATAATGAATTCAATTATACTTTTTAGTGTTTAGCGGCTGCTGGTGAGATGTGCTGAGTGGGCAACGCGAGGCACGCACACAGCAACGGGCACAGGCTGATGACTATGTTGGTGGCGCTGAGCTTTGCTGAGGGCTGCGTGTGTGCTGACTGCATGTCTGCATGCCCCTAGGAGCAGTTTAGTCCTCGACAGGGCCTTCATTAACAAATGAATGACTCTTAATTGGCCTGGCAAATACACAGGATGCTTGTTGATTATAGGGTGTTTTTTCAGCCTGTGATTGTGCTTCGACACAGATGCACAAATACACAAAGTCTATAAACAGCAAGATACAACCAAACTGGCACAGAGGCACGCATTAGCGCGGGCAACACTGACAATAACTGTCATGTCATCAAAATGACAGACAAGTCATGCCTTTGCTGCGCCTGGTTCAAAAGCAGGACTTCAGGTGCCAACAAAAGATTCTGACAAAGAATTCTGGGACATATTCTCAGCCTATCTATACTTCTCTCCCTCTACCTCCCACCACCTATTTTTCACGCTTTTTCAATCCGCTCTAGTTTGTCCCCTGGCATTACTAACACCTCAGCGGGAGGGAGAATCACAGACAAGAGTCCTGGTGTCCTAGATTCAGCACCACTGGCAGGAGCAAAGCACATACTGGCCTGTCCTACTAGCTGCCATATAGGACTCAGAAATCAGCTACACAGAGCAACCCAGTTTAAAAACAATACTGAGAGCCCACAGGACCCTCAGTTACAGTTCACACACACACACACACACACTTACAGATGATGATAAAGCGACTGGAATGTGTTATATTTTGGATTATGTGTGTTATATGTGTGTTATATCAGTAATGCCATCAGCACACTCTTTTATCTATGTGTAGCAGTGTGTTTCTGTGGGATAACAGATAGTGCAAAGGTATAAAATAAAAACACAGAGTAGAAGAATAAACATATTGATTCATGACTAAATATTTGTGGAAATAGGAGTGAATAGGAGCCACGATCAGGTGGGAGAAAAAGCGTTGGAGTAAAAGGAGAGCAGTACTGAGAGAAGGACAAGAAAGAGGAGGGGGGGGGGGCATAAATGACTATCTCAGGAAAGTCAGTGTCCCCTCTTTGCCCCAGCCCCTGGTGCCACTCACCCACTGCCAGACTGCCAATTAAAGCCCTGATTAAAACCGACAAAGTGTCTCCAAATGAAGAAAGAGCTGTTGGAGGTCTTAACTGCTGAAGCCTGTCAATTACACTGCCAGAGGAAAGTGGTGAGGGAAGAGCAAAAGGGTATGGCAATGACACACAAAACAGGGAGCACAGATGAATTTAAGCTCTTTCATTCAGTGCTCCATGTCTCCCCATGCTCCTCCAGAAAAATGGATAGGAGAAATTTTAGTTGGAGAATAAAAGCGGTTGACTTATAGACTTTTATTTTGTTCTTTTTCTCCTCGAGCCTTGAATTTTTCTCTTTGACTCTAAGTTTTGATTTGGTAGAGAGAGAGAGAGAAAAAAAAAGTCAAACAGAACAAATGCACACATAACAAATGCTTAGTGCTTTGTGGGGAAAATGTGTCATATGTTGGAGTCAAAAGCTATGGCAGACATCACAGACCAATAATACAGTGTCCTTTTTGTTGCATGTTGTCAGTGTAACTCATAGACACCCCACAGTGATAGGCTCAACAGCAGAGCCCTCAATCCCAGATAAACCACCCACAGTGTACATCGGCTGCTAAAATATGGTGGTATTTGTGAGGTCATAAATCTTGTTTTAGCAGGATGGGAAGAGAAAAGAAGCCCTAGTCTCCCCTACATCGTTACAACCGCATCCCTGTGCCCCATTCCACCTCCATTTAAGCTAAATGTCAACTTTTCAGCTCTTTTTTCTTTTTCGTTTCCTGCAGTTGCCATTTGTTTTAACACAGGGAATGGAAAGTACGAAAATAAGTCAACAGGAAGAAAACTACAAAGAGCTGGCTGTCAGCGGGTTTCAGAGCTGAGTGGATGGCCGAATGTTCTACAGTTTACAGAGAAGAAAGTATCCAGTGGAGAGATAAAATGGATTCCCAATCTATCTGAATCTCTAACCCACGAGCCAATGATATGAGTAATGAGGGTTGCTATTTGTTATAACAAAGTTCTGCACCTGAAAGAATAATTTCAGATCCAGTGAGAATTATAATAACCTAATACTTCATAAATGTTTTTTATTATTTAGACATTAATCATCATTAAGAACCCTAATGATATTCTTTCAGTTTAATTAAATTAGATTTTTTTTTTTTTAACTCTCTGATGCCAAGTGTACGTACTGCAAGATGCTCTGGAAAGGCACTCAATCATCCACAGCCAGATGGCCGTGGATTAGGAAGTAGTTGGTGTGCAAATTCACGTGGGTTGAATAGAAACAGGGAAGCAAAAAGGGTTTTATTACTGTCACTGTCAGGCTTTCCATAAAAGGAACAGGAAGGACTTTTCTAATAGAGTATTTATGTATCCTCTTGACCAATATGGTGCCTCTGAAGGGTGCACAGCAGCCAAAATGCTACCAAATCTACCTAAAAGGAAACATCTAAGCGTCTGATTAATTTATTCATGGTCTATGCTGTTCTTTTGTTATAGTCACCTTTAAATGGTCGGTCTGGTACGATAGGGAAAGGCTGTGATGAAAAAGAACAAACAGATGAGAAAGTGCCTGCATGCCTCATAAAACAGATTGCCATTCAACAACCATTTCTCTTTAGCGCAGGGCAAAAAAAAAAAAAAAGCACAGTGAGAGGACAACAACAGCTGAGGCGAAGAAGCCAAACTGGCTATCTGATAACATAATGCCCAATGAATCCCAGCATTTATTCTTTCTTGCTTATTTCACACCCTCATATATTCTATCTCACTCATTGTCTCACTCTTTTTGGTAGCTGAGACCAGAAAAGAAAATGTGTTACAAATAATGTCATTTTTAAACTAATAAACAAAAAAAAAAAAATAGCAAGAAAAGACGGACAAAAAGACGGAAATAAAGTA
>VUQK01013465.1:0-10582 GCA_015106715.1 Bujurquina vittata | reverse complement strand
GTAACCAACCCTCAACACAGGTTCAGTGATAGGGTTCTTTCATTTTCATTTCTTTTTCTCTTTTCTTTTCTAGCTATACTGATCGATCTGGTTTTATCCATCAGTGTATACTATTCTACAATCTTTGAATAATACTTTATGACAGCGAGGACGGGGTGTGTTGTTCAGCATCGGGGTGGGTTTTGGGGGGGGGGGTTGTTTTGTTTTTGTTTTTGTTCTTTTTCTGTTTGTTTTCTGTTTTCCTTTTTGTTTACATTTTTGATACTTACATACGTTTTTGTTCTTCTCTTAAAGGGCACTTCTTGTACACTTGTTATCTTTGTAAAAGTTTTTATAATGTAAAATTTGAATAACAATATCCAACACTAAAAGCAAGTAGTAGCAAATAAATTGGAGAATATTCTGTCAATTTAGTGACATTTCCACAGTTGCGGTCTCGAGACCAACACCGATCTCGAGTACTACAACACTGGCATTAGTACAACAATACACTGTGGAGCTTATACATTCTCTCAAGCAAAAGCTTCCTGGTTCAATCCCAGGAAGAGATACGAGTCCCTCAAACGTTGCATCAGAAAGGGTAAAAAGTAGAAATACACCTGCCAAGTGAAGCAGGCAGAGCTACACGCTGTGGCACTCCCCTGTGAATAATAGACCAGCCAACAGTAGCTTTTTTTTGTTTGTTTTTGACAGTAGCAAATTAGAGCTCTGAAACGTAATTCTACAGGTTACTCTGTGTGTTCGGTTCCAACAAAATCCTGCCTAATAAAGAAAATGTGGAAAGCACATTAGCTTGTCACCAGCTCAAAGTGAAATAAATTTTGAGTGAATACTTTCAGTGATAAAACAAAAAAGAAAGATCAGATTTGTTTTTCTCTCTACTGCATCTTTGAAATATTTTTCACTTTGAAGAAAGTTAATTTAACATTGCAATCAAACCAAACTATGGTGTAGAAATGTATACTTATTTTTTTGGTTGGTGTTAATTTTGATTACTTTAACTGTTTGACTCATAGTAACCCAGTTTTTTATCAGTCTTGCAGATTTCTTTAGACAGTCTGCTATGTGGCTGCAAGTTGCTCATATGGCTGCTCCCTTGAGCCTCGGTTATACTCCGTTGTAGACTCAGACAGCTGGAAATACAACGGCCAAGTAGTCATTCCTGTTATACTTCTGTCCACTTGAAGCCTGCCGCCTGGGAAATGTGTAGTTGGTGTATTTCAATGTAAATTCTCCACAGATGTGTCCACTCAGTCACAAAAAATAGGAAGGAACACAGATGTCCACATGACCTTCCCATTAAGCATCTGATGATGAAATTTACATCACTGGGACCTGAGCAGATTCTAGCGGATTTGTGGGAAGTATAATCCCTGCTTTATTCACAAGGGGGTCACCACAGTGGACGGATCCGCATATTTGATTTGCAAGCGATTTTTACATTTTTGTTTCCTGAAGACAAAAGTAATGTAGCCAGATACCCTTCCCCTATGGATCTGTCTCTCCTCCTGTTCTTGAACCACAGTTATTTCACATCTTAGGCTAATGTGTTAACCACTATGCTATAGAACCACACGAGGTTACAGATCTTCTAATCCAAGACTTGAAAGTGGCTGTCAAAATGAAATTAACTGGAATGTGTAGCAGTAAAAATACTGGAATATAAAAATTGTGATATGAAAGGCTGGTGTTGCTTACCCTCTTGGCATCAAAGAGCATTGACCTTCCCTCTACTCTCCACTGTTCCTTCTTCTCAGCCTCGATAGCCCGAGTCAGGCTGGACATGGCGAGGTCCTTCACCTCCTGAGCCTTGGCCACTTTTTCCTGAAGACAACAGAAATGTAGTGGAAGATATTGGGGTGATCGGAAAGGTTGTGCACAAAAGAGGAAACCTTTGGTACAGTGCTCTCTTTCCATTGTCAAAAAAGAAACAAAAAAAAATAGAACTAGGCAAAAGGGATATGCAGCCACACTTCATGTAACATTAGAAAGAAGTTCAACTAATCCATGTGGTCATTAGCCTACCTCATTCAGTTTGTCAGCAAAAGCTGCAACACTTGGCCCATATTTCTTCACACCATAGACGATCACAGCACCTACGCTGGCAGCGATGAAGGTCTCGTGGTTGATGACATAGATTTCCTTGGAAAGCATGTAGACGAGGAGGCCAGTACCAAGGACGTAGGGCCCTATTGTGAGAGGGGCGGTTGGTAACATTGAAAAATGTGTTATGGAGCTCACATCCATTGGACTTAAGATCTGTGGCTACTCCTGATACTCTTAAAAAGAAGTTTAAGACCCACCATTTTAATTGCTCTAAGTAATTTTATATTCAATTCAATGTTATTTATATAGCGCCAAATCACAACAAACATCACCACAAGGCACTTTATATTTTAAGGTAAAGACCCTACAATAATTACAGAGAAAATATTGTAAAGCACATTGAGACTTTTGTTCTTCAAAAGCACTGTACAAGCAAACTTTACTTAATTTCTTTTTACAAGGAAATGATGACATTCAAGCTACAGGTTATTTCTGAACAAACTCTTATTGTGAATGTAGTCTATAAAAAAAAATAAATCAATGAGTACAGAGTTTGTAAAAGGACTGTTTCACTTGTCTTGAGGTTTGCTCAATAAGCCAGGTATGGAAATCCCAGAAAGTTGGTTCTGTTCATTTGGATGAAGCTTTTTCAGCAGGCGCAAAGTGCTGTCTGCTCATAGTTGCATACCAGTTTTTAGGCAGTCCTAGCCAAAGTGAGTCAAAATGTCTTACTGCATGCTCAACATTGCAGGTAAGGAAATCACAGAAAGATGATTCACTGAAAAAGCTCTGCCCAAATGAATGTATTTAGCTTTCTGGGATGCTGTCTCAGTGACTTTTTTTTTTTTTTGAAATAACATTAAAATATCACTTCTGATTAAAGACTACACACCTGTGACTCCAGTTTTGGGGTAGAGGAGCTGGAATAACTCCTCTGGGATGAAGCCATGGCGAACCTTCCCTCCCTTCTCTGGCAGAGGGGGCACCGGGGCCAGATTCTGGGATGATGTGTGCAGACAGCGAGATGCATGGACCACACTATGGGGGGACAACACTATTAATAAGCAGTTCTTTCAAAATTGTCCTTGTGTTATTGAATAACACACTGTAAAAGACACATACCCAGCTCCAATAGGGCCACTGCCTTTCAGGGCACTGGCTGCAACCAACAGAGAAGAAGACAAGTGTTAATTTGCTTGCTGTTTTCTTAGTAATAATCACCTCTCCTCCAGTCTCTTGCACGCCAACAGTTTGTTAAGCTGCCCAAATCAATTTTGTGCATTTTAAACACACAGCAAGCCTAACTAAAACTGTCCACCACCGAGCCATAAAACTCAGTGCAATTTAGCAATTTGGTGGGCTTCAGGCAATCAGCTCATAAAGGCATCAAAATTCAAAATCAACACACACTTCGCGTCGCAGAGTAGAAACCCGAACCACTGCTAGCTGTCAATAACGTGACATTTAGACGTTAACATTAGCTAACGTAGCTTCGATTAACTTAACTGTGACCACCTGATTAAAATTAAATACGAAAACAGTTAAATATCCAGGATTATTCTTGACGACTTGGGACATAAATCGCAATGAACCTGCTCTCCTTTCGAGTGGTTTGTAGTTGTACTGTCAGTTAGCATTAGCATGTCTCATGCAATGCTCGGCCTTCACTTTACCCTTCAGCTCACTTCAAGCTTTATCTTCTCCTGTTCGGCAGCCTGGTACAATTTGTATCATCTCCAAACATGTTCTGATACATACCTGAAACAAAAACGAGCCTGGACAACATGTCTGAAGGATGAAGTGCGAAGTTCCTGCAACACCTGGGGGGCACTCTTGTTTCGGCCTCCTCTGTGCCCTTCTCTGCAAAAAGCCGCAAGGATGGCGGACACGCGAGGAATCCTCGTGAAACAACGCGAGAATACAGCAGCGCTCTCGCTTGTGGAGTTGTTTGGAGGAAGACGCCCTCTAGAGGACACTGCATGCAAAGACACACATTTACACTGCCCTCAAGTTGAATGTGGATTCATAGAAGTGATCAAGGCCTTATTGCATAGGCTTTGAGGTTATTGTTAATGTTAATATCCAGTGTTCTGGATTCATCAGTCCTGAATGTGGAAAACTCTACAGATGCACACACACATACACACACACACGCACACGCACACACACACACACGCACACACACACACACACACACATACAGTATATCATGCACAACACTAAATGATGGCATTGCTGAAGCTGTCAGCACGTACACAGACACCAGCCACAAATTCATTAAAAAAAAAAGACCCCTTTCATTTAAAATGCACATTTTCAGAAGGCAGTCACACACACAGCTCAGCTCTCTCTATATCTATCTTCCAAGTATTTTATTCCTTCCTGCATGCAGGGAGGATTGGCTGGGTCTGTGTGTAATCTTGGGGCCCACCCGTGTATGGCATCAGTTTTGTGTGAGTGGCTGGCGAGATAGAGGAACATATGACGTTGTGGTTCTCTTCACTTCCTGTAAAAAATATGCTCAACAGAAACAGCTACATGTGAAACACAGGCAAAACCCCCCGGCACTATCTCAGAAGAGTGAGAAAATGGATGACTTGTCAACTACCTCATGAAGAGTTCTCCCCACTGAATGAGATGGCTCAGTAGGTAAGGCTTACCATGGTTTCTTGTTTAAATAAGCAGCATTTTGTCTTCGCTTTATCATCTTGCAGGTGCCAGGGCCTAGTCTATCGCTGACAAGTCCTTTACTCAATAATTAAGGGGCTGCTCCTGTAAGTTACAACAGCCACTGCACTATTATTTCTAGAGCTGCAGTTGCATCTGCTTTTACTCCAAACACAGAGCTTTCTAAACATCAGGATTTTTTTGCAGTTCACTTTCTTTTTAATGGCTACGGCTCACATGAGTTTGCAGCATGCTCTGATGATCCAGATCACCAACCTTCCTTTATTTAAGTCTCTCCAGAATAAAAATGTCAGAGTAGTCTGAAAAATACTTATTTACACAAACCCAGGTAGGAAAGAACATTTCAGCACTTTCTCTAAAGTTAACTCAGCCTCTTTAACGGACTGTGAAACTTGTAGTTTGAGGCATCATATTGCACCTGCAACTTAAAAAAGGTTCTTTTTTTTTTAGCTACTCATAACATCAGTTAATAGTAGCTATTAACACACCAGACTTTTAATCTAGAATAATTCTATTAACAATTAATGTGAATAAATCTAATCAGTTTCCTGCTTTACGCTGACGTTGTAGGCTCGAGGCGACATAACAGCCAGAGGAGCTGCCATGGACGCCCTCTCCATCAGTGGACTCCAACTCTCGCCAGAGAAGTACTTTGACCAAATATTGGACTTCAGAGCAGAGAAGCGCGAGCACCTGCGAGGGCGTAACAATGTGACTTCATGTCGAAGCCCTGCGAGAGAAATTGACACAAGACAGCTAAAGAATGACCTGAAAGAAAAGAGGCATCTGGAGTTCCTGAGGAGGAGATCAGTGAGCCCGGAGTCGTGCGAACGCTCATCAAGAAGAAAATCTCCTGCATTTTCGAGGAAATATCACAGTTCAAGTTACAGTCTTGAGGCGGTGCAGACAAACACACAAAATGCTAAAGGACATCCACTGATGGTTTTAACGCCAAACAGCAACAAAACCGATGATCCAAGCAGCAGCAAATGGGTAAACAATTTTACGCATGTGGCAGGTTTACAACCAGACCTGTTTTCCTGCCTTTTTTAGGTCAACTGTGAATGATACCTGCACGTATTCTCTCCTCTCATTTCCTCAGGCCTCATTGTGGTCAGAACAGATAACAGTGATGAAGCAGGACAAACGTCATGCAAAGAAGCAAACACCTACCTCCACTCCATCTGTAAAGGAATCAGAGCAGCACAGGGTGCAAAGCATACATAAAACGGACACCAGTGTGACTGGTAAAAAGTTCAAAATAAATAAAATTGTGCCGACTGCAAAATATTTTGACCCGGGAGCATTAGATTATGGCTTATATTTATCATTGTTTATCTCTGTATGCAGTGCAAAAGACAACCATGAAAACACTCATCCAAAAAGAAAAGATTCACCAGAAAACATCTGTGCAAACTGAAAGCACTCGTCAGAAACAGATACTGAGAGAGGCCAGTGTGCAGACTGAGTGAGTCTCATTCAAATCTCCCCAGGCTCTGCTTTCATCTTTACACATTCAACAGTGAGAAGCAGCTGCAATCTTCTCTCTCTCTAAACAAAAATTGTCTTCCATACAGGTCCGGCCTTGTCACTGTCAAGGAATCAGTAAGTTTCACGCTCCTGTTGTTTTAGCAGCAGGTGATAGATTAAAAGGTTTGGGAGCACAGGTCACAGGTGAGGTTTGAGGAAAGGGTCGGGTCAGGCAGTGTCATAAGACATGATTAATGAGAGGTTTAGGTTCATTTGAGGGGAAACAAACAGCACTTCATGAGAATCTGCTCCCAAGCTTTTTAAACTAAAAGCAGAGTTGTGTCTTAAACTGTGAAGCTTCACTGCTTTTAACGCCTCTCATCTCTCCCCTAATAGGAAATTCAGAGTTTAGCTGACTACCTGCAGGTAAACAAACAATATTTATCCATATCCTGAGTTATGTTTTGTGGATCTTTTAAGAAAAGATTACATAAAAGTCTTACAAAAACGGCATAAGAATTTCACCAACACTCAGGTCATCACATTTGCCTTTTCACTGTTATCACTTTGGATACTAAGTAATAATTTTTTGGCTTTTTATTTTTACACGCTCTGGCGGTATTTAAGGACTCAATGACTTGTGCAGCAGAATCATTTAGCCCCCTTGCAAGCAGATGCAAGCTGTCTTTGTGCATTGGTTGTCTGGCAGGAGGCCCTGTGGAGAGAAGATGCGGTGAAGAAGAAGCTGGCCGACCTCCAGGAGAGCACGACAAACCTCGTGAACTCCTCCAGCAAAATATGGACAGTAAGACTCTCCCTCTGTTTACATGCATCAAAAAGTGCCCCAGGTCATGCTGTTTTTCTTTGTGCTTTGGCGCCCCGGTGATAATATGCAGAACGGTTCTGCATCAGTTGGTGCGCGGCTGTGTCAGGAAGGCCTGTGCAGTCTGTGGTTTGGAGCTTCCTGCTTCCGCTCAAGTCGATACTGCATAGGACAAGTGCAAGCTGTTGTTCTTTTACAGGAAGGGTGTGCCACTCAGTAGCTGTTAAAGGTGCCATGCATGCTCTTTAGATCGTATTTGGCTACTCTGGTTGCAAAGAATGAATGGGAAATTTTGAGGTCTTTCTTTTTCCTTTTGTTTCCTCTTTACATTTTGTTACAGCAGCTGAGCTGTTTAGTTATTTAAGTTTTTCATCAATGAGAGTTGTTTCTCACTAAGGTACGTTGTCATTAGGTGTCTATTTGCACAATTATAACAATGTGTGTTGTATCAAACACACATATTGCAAACTCCCTTGGGGCTCACTGATGCTGCAAGTTCCCTTTATGCACCTGTGAGTGCATTCGGTGAAACGGCACGCTGTCACAGCTTTTTTTGGTACATGAACTATTAATTTTCCATCTGCAGGTTACAGCGTGACAGTCATTCATTTCCTTTCTAACCCACACAGTATCGCTGCAGCGAAGATCTGCTGAGAAACAAGATCAAGGCTTTAGAGGCGCAGCTGCAAGTCTGTCTGCAGGTAAGCATCACATAGACATTAAAGAAGCAACCACACTGTAATTTTTACCAAATGTTAGTGATGCTTCGTTGTTGTTCTTATCATTATTTCTTTGCTTTGCAAGAAGTCAAACATTTACTCCTTCCAGTATGTAGCCGTGCTCTGGCATTATTCTGTAATGTTGTGATAGCACAGTGTCTGAAGTGTGAGCCTCTGTGGTTTTGGTTTGGCGCTCCCTGTGTGTTAATAACTAACTCGGCAGTGTTGGGTTTCTGCAGAAGTTTCCAAAAGATGGAGTGAAGAAACTGGTGGTACAGATGGAGAAGCAGAGGATGGTATATGAAGAGAAGGCCTTGATTGCCCTGCAGAAGGCCACGCAGGAGAAAGCCGAGGCCCTCAGCAAGACTGAGACACTGCAGGTCAAACATCTATTTCAGATTTTAAACACTTTTTTCTCTTATTTGACTGCATAGAAACACATTTCACTGAAGTTTCTGGGTTTTTAAGTCAATACACTCAGCATCTGGTGACCTGGAAGCAAGTTTCATAATGTCAGTGTTGCAGATGCTGATTTTTTTTTCTCATTGTGTTGCATTTTGTTGTCAACAGGAAACGCTAATTACAGCAAAGGCAGAGGCCCTGAGGTGGCAAAGCCTTTATGAGGAGCTGAAGCTGAGCTCTGGACACCTCAGGGAGAGTCAGCACCTCAGTAACGAACAGCTGCAACAGCTGCACAGCCAAGTAGAGGTGTGGCAGTTTGTGACAAAATGCATGAGTCAAAAGTTTAAATGCAAATATTAAAAATGAAAATTTGTCTTTGAATTCATCAGCTGTCCAGAGCCAGAGAGAATGAGCTGAGAGAGGAGGTGCTTTCATTAAGACAAGAAAAGCAGGACCTACAGTACAACATTTGTCTGCTGGAGGAGGACAACCAGACCCTAAGAGTAGAAATCCAGCATCTCAGAGGCAAGACATTCGAGTGGTGCTTGGCTGAGGATTAGTGTTATGCAGCTTTTTAAATGCTACAAATTCCATATGTTTACAATGCTTTCGGTGTCCTAGATGACAGCGATGAGAGTCAAGACATCATGATGCAGGAGTGTCCGGTGTCACAGGAAGCAGAACCACGGCTGACTGTGAGGAGAGACTCTCAGCTGTTGGAGCAGCTCCGTCACACTCAGGAGAAACTCCAGCACAAAGAGAGAGAGGTAAAGTATGGATATTAAAGTAAGCTGTGGCTTATTCACAAGTCTGATGCTTTGATCCAGGTCTGCCACACAAGAAATATCCCAGTTAAAAATGTCACAAAGTCCCATATTTATGCGTCTGCAAGCTCAGGTAAAAATATTATCCCTCTTATTTGCGTTGTTTTACATACGGCATAATCTTGTGCCGATACTGATGAATTTCATGAGGTTAAAGATGGAACTTACAAAAGCATCAAAGTGTTCAGTGCTTTTTTCAGGCACAAAAAAAGGAATAATTCAGCTTCTACTTTTGTTACTGCATTCCAAACACAATGGTAATATCACTACAAATGAATATCAAACACGTGTGTTTTTGAGCCATTTCTCTAAAAAAAATGTAAAAAAATTCTGTCAAGTACATTTTCAAAAGTGCCTGACTAAAGAGTTAAACTGTGTTTTGAGCATTTTACTGCATGCATGGTTCGCCTTATGGTGTGTACATGCTTCTGTGTGTGTGTGTGCAGTGTGAGGAGCTGCAGACAGAGCTGCATGCTATGGAGCAGGAGTGTCAGTCCAGCCAGGCCCGGCTGTCGCAGTGCAGAGATGAACTCCGGCAACTCAGTCACCGCCACAGGAGACCAGTGAGTAGTGTGTGTGTGAGAGAGAGAGAGAGAGAGAGAGAGAGAGAGAGATGATTTAGGGGAGACTTAATGCCCTTGCAGCCTTTATATTGTTTGCCATTAATTAAACTGCCACACAGTTATGACACTCTGCCTCACTATGCAGTTTTACACTTTATCAATTTGTTCCAACTGTGCTGCAGCAAAATATCGCACACATGAGATATCATTGTCTGCTGATGATTTATTATGTATCTGACTAAATTATTCATTTTCTTTCTGTTTAGACACCGTGTGGATCCTGGTGGAGGGTGTGCGTGTTCTTACTTTTACTCCTCGCTGTGGTGGGGGTTGTGATGTTGTGGTTGTGGCATCCCCCTTTCAGGGAGCAAGTTGAGGACCTGTACTCAGACATAGAGACACGTATCGAAGACTATCTCATGGAAATGGCCTCTCCTCAACACTCAGGCTGTTTCAGACCAATATGATATTGCTACGATTATTTTTTTTTTGGGGGGGGGTCTGCTTTATGTTAAAATTAGATATTTGTAGAATGTAGTTTGTTGACATTTTTGTATTTAATATCTGTTGACTTGGAACTTGAAGTGTCTGTGACGTGAGATGGCATTGTGCGGATGTTGGGGATGTGCAGGACAAGCGTGCAGAAAGTTCCAACACAAGTGAACGCACCCGGTGGAACAAAGAAAACTCAGCGATGCTGGTTTGGAATGTGTGCAAATTGTTGTTGGAAAATGTTGATGGCATTTTAAGAAACTGTGAGTCTAACTATGAGAATGATGGAAAATAAAGGGTCTTTTATACTGTAAATGACTTCTTTATTTATCTGTGAATGACTGAAATACATCACGGCCAAATGTAAATTACAGTATATAAAATCCAGATTTACAAATAATTCTGTTTTATTTATGTATGGCACTAAATCACAACTTAAATCATCTCAGTTCCCGACTTAAAACAATGTTATACAATCCATAAAACCTTAAAACAGCTCTATTAAAAGTAAAAGTAAAAAAATAAATAATCCTATATATATATATATATATAATA
>VUQK01013463.1:25654-38142 GCA_015106715.1 Bujurquina vittata | reverse complement strand
AAAAAAAAAAAAAAGAAAAAACAAAAAAAAAATGGGGGGGGGGGGGGGGGGGGGGGGGGGGTGCATTAAGCATTCCTCTGACATTAGTTTGTTATTTAGTAATCTCTGTACAGAGAACAGGCCCCATGGCGATAAATATAGAGAACTAATTGGAAAGCACGACACAAGTAAAACCAATGAAGGTGGAGCAGACAATCAAAAATGTGGGAGAAACACACAAAGGAAGGAAGGAATAACACCAGGAACATGCAAAAAAAAATTACATCCTATAAATATTTTTCCTTTACTTTAGATGGAAATGTCTTGAGGTTAAGGAAAGCTACAGCAGAGAATTCATGAAGACTTAGGGAAAAGGCGCTAAGAGAATGTGACTGCACTTTCACCATAGTTACTTTATTGATGTGAAAGTGGTGGTGAAAATTGTGGCATCATGGAGGGCCGGTGACATTTCAGGGGCATGGGACCACCCAATATCTCCGCTGGATATGAAAAAGAAAGTTTCCACAAAACAAGCCCAAATTATAACTGCTTCAATGCTGTGCTTGGTAGGTACTATGAGGTGTTTGTGCTGACATGTTGTGTTTGATTATCTCCAAATGTGGTGCTTTGCATTTTGACCAAACACCTCCTCTGCCCAAAGGACATTGTTCCAGTTGTTCAAGGCTTGTAGTTTGTTCAAATCCATCTTTGCAAACCTAAGCTGTGCTGCTGTGTTCTTTTTCCAAACAAGCCACACTTGTTCAGTCTCTTTCTGATTGTACTGTCATGGATTGTATTGCATTAACACACATCTCAATGGTCCAGAACAGCAAGCTGCCGAAAATCCTGCTTTTATACAGTTGGTAATCAAGTATCACCTGGCTGCTAGTACGTGCCTTCTTATGGAAGGAGTAAGGGTGTACTTAGTTTTCTTTTTCACATTTTTCTGCATGAAACAGAGGGAGACAAAGACGAGGACGAGGTAACATTTGAAAGGCAGAGGAAATGCTTGTGTGCCTGTCACTGAATCTGACAGTGGTACAAATTAAAGAAATGTTTCCTGGGCGACTCTCATGGATCATGCCCTCGAGTCAAGAATAAACAATTAACACTGGCTTAAAGTGTAGACAGCAGTATTCGCTACTTAATTACCAGAGTTGCTTTCAGGGGCAGAAAGGCAAATAAATAAAAGAGTGTATAGACAGACATTATTCACTTATCAGCACCAGTGGTGGAACAATACAAGCCCTTTAAAATTCAGACTGGTACTCTTCTTATACTTGTCATGACTGTTACAAAAACAAGCCAAAATTAAACACTTTAAATTTCAACAGTGATCACAGCCATTTTGAAGAGTTCACAACAAGAGGCAATAAATCAGGTAGCTCTTTAATCAGATGTTGTTCTCAATAGCACTCTTATTTGTCAGCTTAACTAAAAATGAGTGTTTTAAAAGCATGAAATCATATTTTTTCTGCGCGCTTGTGAAGTCTTCTGCTCGCTAAGGTCAGCTCCCTTCCCGACATATCTCATCAGTTTTCATCATCTGATGAGAGGAGTCATGAATAGTTTTCTTGTCAGCTGAATGCAGGCAGGAAACTGCGATCTGAGGCTAGTGTCATCCAGCCGAGGGGCAGGCAACTTTTAACTGATGGTGAAATAAACAAAGACGCCGTCAGGCAGTGAGTGGGCAAGGCTGGCCCGATCAGAATGATAAATGCCTGCATGTCACCACCTACAAGGAGGGAGACAAAGTGGGGTCTAAGACATCAAACTTTTTCCTGCTGTAAAAGTGTGAGACGCATCCGCTGGATGAGGACAGTGCTGACTGTGCACTGCTAGAACTTTCCCAATAAAAAACATAATTTGTTTGCACTTTCAAAAGATAGTAAATGATGTTAATTCAAAGCAAACAAAGGACATTTCCCTTCTGGTATGCAATAATTGCACATTTGTGCTGTTTTCTCAATCTTACACAAACCTCTCTTTGGATATCAAAGTAACAATCCCACTGCCAGCATCATCTGATGAATTTAGTGAGTTTAGTAAATTTGGACACAATTTAGATGAATGTATGCTTTTGCAATTTGTTTTTACAAAAAATCAATTACAAATGCAAAATATAAACAGATAAGAGAGATAATATTTGCATGAAGGATAATCAAAGCACTCTGCAGTAAAACAATTGAAGTGAGTGCAGAAAAATCTCTCCTTTCCTTTGCTTTTTAATTCAGAAGTTCTCTCTTTGCTCCTGCTGAGTTACTGCTGGGACTTTGTGAAACAAAGTGCTGTCAAAGAGAAAAACATTAAACATAATGAGGCAGATTTTGGATTTTTCTGTGCTTGATGCTGGACTGTTCGCGCTGCAATACGGCATCAAAGGAACCCTGTAAAATCTATTTAAACTGGTTAGCACAATGGATTTGTTTGAGGTTTTTTCTTATTTTAGAATCCTAACCTTGCAATATGCTGTCTTGAGGCGACTGTTGTTGTGATTTGATGCTATACGAATAAAACTGAATTGAGTTGAACTGAATCTGTTGGTAAGACCTTTCATATTTCCAGAATTTACATAGACTAAAATAAAATATGTTGTTTGAGGATTTTACTTTAAAATTATATATTCTATGAATTTTAATGACTTTACTGAGCTTTTGACTTCATCCTCAGGTCAAACCTTAAAAATTGGCACTGCTGCTACTTACAGCAGTTTTTCTAATTCATGCTTAAATGTACGCGTGTTCATTTTGATGGTTAACCTGATCATGCTACCAGATAAATTGAGTTTGTGTTAGTTTTAGTTTTAACTAATAAGTAATGAAATGTTTTTTTCTAAATGTTTGCAAGAAAATATTTTATTTGTGCCAGTTAAATAAACTTTGTTCCCGCACATAAAGTGTTTGTGTCAATATCAGTTTGGGTAATACTGAAATATATGCATGTAGAAATGTCTTTTAGAAATCATCTGCAAGTTATTTTCCTGCCTTTTCATGAATATACACAAAAAGCCCTGGTGCCATTTCAGTCAATAGCCTCTGGTCTTTCTAAGCATTGCTAGGGTCCGCTTAATAGTATGTATGATACACTGAACTAATCAGTCTGTTATATTAAACTGAACGGAAACTGCAAATGTGTTGGATGTGAATGATGCAGATTTTCTGCTATAGCGAGGAGCATTTGTACTATCAAAGTTTTGAATGTTATCAGCCTGACCCAGTGAATGGCTGTTATCATTTGTAATCCCCCATAGGCAACCTCATTTACCAACTAGCAGATTCAATGGGCCTCATTTAATAGTGGCCTTGCCAAGTTGCTGAACAGCAATAATGGATGAATTGTTTCCACTTTAAAAGAGCAACAAAAGTCCACATATTGCACTTTCCATGGGTCACTCTGAGCCCAGCAGACCTCTGTGTACTCACTGATGCTGAAAGTATTTCACTGGCATAAGGCTCTCAGGCTAGTGTGAGATAAATTAGAGGTCTTTCACCTTGGAGTGTTTGAGTTCAGGATCTGTCTTTTTGGTTTCAATTTTGTTTTGACTGGCTCACTTCTTTTTAAGGTTTAGGCACCAAACTGTTTGGTTAGGATTAGAAATAAGATGAGTTGTGGTTAAAATCAACACTTTTACAACATCAGTCACATGTCAGAATGCTCAATTTTTTTAGGTTAGGTGACAAGTCCACTGAAGATTTAACATTTTCACAGAACTAATAACATGCTGCTACACAAGCAGGGTTACTTGTGTCCATTAATGGGTAGTATGGAAGATAAATGCCCTTTTGGAATGCTAGTAGGTACAAGCGGGTGCCTATTAACCACATCTTTATAAGTGATTACTTCTGATCACAGCTATTCAGTCAGCTGAGAGCATTTGAAATAGGTCAACATGCATGCATGCCTGCAGGACATTTTAAATTATATCTCTACTTTCTTTGATTGCGGTTTACCAGTTGACAGCAAATAGTATGTTACATTTTCATACGGCCATGATGCCTTCAATAGCTTTGCAGCTCAATATAAGAGCTGACTGACAGATTGAATCGCAGAAGGGATTTATTGTCTTAGCCAGACAGCAGGTGTGTTGTCTGAAAGAAGCCAGTGACAGCAAGGAAAACAAGAACATTTATTTATTGATTCATAGGATATACATTTCATGATATAATAGCGATATATTGTAATTGGCAAAGATACTATAATCCAATAGCATTTCTATACATAAATACAAAATCTGAGGTAGAGCCTCAAAGATTGATGACGTTGAAAATAAATAAATGCATTTCACATATATGATATATATTTGTTGTTTGTTTTTTAACACACGTCACGTACATTTTAAAACATAATTTTTATAGTGTATATCTGCTCTCAATTTTAAAATCAAACGATGTCATGGGCTTCTGGAGGCACATATCTATATCCATAGGCAGCAGTACCTCACATAGAACACACAGAAATATATGACATTACTCAAGTAATTAGAAATTTAACCTATGCATTCATAGGTAACACAATAAAGTGCCAAAAAGACACAACAGACACAACAATAGGAATACTGGTACAATATGAGACAGACAGCTATTCTGTGGTGTTATTTCTGAAATACATATAATATTCTACCATAAGAGGACATCTATAAGGCCAATGGTTACCTGAAGATGTTTTGTAACATATTGGCAAACATCAAAGAACACTACATGTTAGATGAATGGCAGTATCTCGACCTCCTATACGCAGATGACACATTCCTTTTTTCTTCTAAAGATTGCTTTATGTTTTCATTACATCCCTATATAAATTACTCTTTCTTTGGTTACTTATACTGCCCAAAGTTCACTTGCAGGCTAAGTAAATTAGCAATTCCTGTTGGATGCTGTTGTTGTTGTTTTTCTTCTTTTACCCTATGTAAAAGGACAACAGCAGCCTTCTGTTTCTTTATGTAGAACATAAAGTTCCCTAAAGTAAACATGCACCGAATTATACTATTGAGAGGAAAAGGACAAAGATTATTATACATGAACATTGAGTTACAGCAACACAAACTGCACATGCAAGCTCTTCATTGTTTCGTTTTATGACTCGATGTGGTTTTAACTAAACCCTAATAGATTTTTTTCCCTTAAAAAACAAAAGGCAGAGAATCTCTGTAGAAATGGAACATACTGGCGCACAGAACAAGGCCCCAACTGAAAGCATTAAAATCTCTCTCAGGGCAAAAAGGCTTTTATCATTCAAGTCTTACAACAATGAGCAAACGGTTTACCACGTTCAACATATGATTTAAAATGCCAACCTGCTCATTTGGACGGCTCTGCTCACATTTGCTTGAAAGCCATTGGCTTTGATTTCTTTTTTTTCTGGAGCAGATTAGTCTTAAGAGTCTGCTTTTCCCAGCTCAAGTTAATAATTGGTTCTCCAAGAGCCCCACATCACCAGAATTGAGAACAAGGTGCATCAAAATGAGGCATTCCAAGGAGAAACATCCTGTGAATCTCCTCTGCATCTTTCAGCAATCTGCTTTGAGACTGACCATGCAAACATCTGATTGACAGGTAACTGGAAGCTCAGTTAAACTAATACATTGACAAATACACATACAAGCATACACAGACATACATTATAATCACATTGGAACAAATAGAGCTAAATGCACTACCGATTAACAAAAGCAACACAGTCTAGCAAGCAAACTATTTAACATCAGGGTATTTGTGCTCATTAATTGATCATGTTTTGTTTTTTAAACCATAAAAGCTCTTAAATCAGAATCTGTGCTATTTACATGTCAAGTTCATGAAAATACATGGCTTAGAGAAATAGTTAGAGACCTTTAAACTCTTGTCAACTGTTATAGAATCTTTACCTTCAGCCTCCATTAAATACACTCACGCCACTCCACAGTCTATCACCTGCAGTGTTAAAAGCATAGTAAAGCCAATTAGGAATTTTGTCAGCATGAAAATGCATATCCGACTGGTCAAAATGTGGAAAGGACTAATTGCCTCTGAGTGGACACATGGTGCTACTTTGAAGGCAATTGGTTGGCAGCCCACAAAATAAAAGTTGGCTGCCTGCCATGTCACATTTCAAGAGGCTGCAAAGCCAGTCTGACCACGTGCTGAGCTGTACTGGACTGTTCTTCAAGTTGCTGTGGTGTAACATAAGAAGATGACTTTTACGCCCCCGGGAACAGCGGCTCATTTGTGCTGAGGATGTCTTAACAGGATGAATTAAAGGGAAATATGTGCTAAATTACAGTATTATGGCTGATTCTGCATGATCACAGTGTGAGTAAAAGCTGATGAGAGCCTTTAATTTTCTGCTTATTAACATTAAACCAATCAGTGCACTGATGGTCAACAAAACTGTCCTAACAGCTAATTAAATTTCCAGTTTCCACTTTTTTGACTAATTTTAGTCATAATGACCCTTGTTTAGCAGTGCACAGAGTTGGTCAAAACTGGTTAAATTACTTGTGCATCTTTTATAATCATTGCAAGGTGCACTGAAGCAACAACAAGCAAAAGCAAAGTGATGCTGCCTTGAGATTATCTGACCTTTTGCAACACACTTCCACGCCGTTTCCATAATAATTAAGCACTGGGGTGGCTCTGCTGTTGTCTGTGCAGTGGCTGCTATTATTCCCACCACTACCAGAGTAGTCTGATGGGATCGAGTATACCTGAGACCCTGTTTTCATGAGGACACGCATAGAAGCAAGAGGCATAAGTCTGAAATGACAAAGAGGTCTCAAGAGCTCTACCACAAACAACAAGAGACAAAGTACACTTCCATGATAGAAGGAGGCCATTTCCTAATCTTCATCTGCTCACATATAGCAGCAGCTCCTACTTTTGTGAGGACGGGACAACACGCACACTTACTACTCGAGAGAGTCCTTTTTTTTAATGAACTCTATACAAAATATTCCACAGCTAGTGACAGAAACATAGAGTGAGAGAGGCATTAATACACGCACGCACGCACACTCTCAGTCCCTGTCTTGCTTGCTCTATCAATGCTGGAGGCTAGATATATATATTTATATATATATATATATATTATTTTGTGTATATATACATTTTATACTGTTACTCTACTGTTGCAATGTACATTGCAAAGAAGGTTTCATCAGATGGCTTAACACTTTCACAACACAAATACACATCTAAAATATATGCACAAATAGCAACTATCAGGTTCTGAGACCTAAGGACATTAAATGGCCATTTTATCACCTTCTTAAGTAAGGAAAGACTACTCCTACGTTGGGAATGTGCTACTTTAAATGTGCTACTTTAAATTCTAGGACAATACAACAGGAATACAACTTAATAAATAGACAAAGACAGAGGGTATCACAAATGGTCCCTCAGGTTCAGAAAGAAAAATAAACCCAAGTTTGTCCCATACTGCAGAGCCATCCAAGGCCAAAGTGTATCTACTCAAAGTGGTAATCAGGATGCATTCACTACTCTAGTGGGATGTAGGAGGCACAAATTGCAGATCTTATAATCTATTCTGACAAAGCAATAGAGTACTAGCTTGTATGAATATACATATATACTGCTGGATAGGAACTAAATTTGATAACACAGCAAATTGTAGGGTTTTTTTTTCTTTTCTTCCAAGGCAGTTGATATTCTTTGTAATGCCGATGGAATTTTGTACACAGATGGAACCAAACACAGATCCCCACTGAGCTCATTGAACCATTTCTTTTTTGTTTGTTTTTTATCTGTCGCTCAATTTTCTTTTTGTTTTCCTGTGTCTGCTTGCACCGAGATGATTCATTATCTCTACACACAAATTGGATGGCACGCACATACACATACATACACACACACACACACATACAAATACACACAACTCCATAGGGAGCAGCTATGGTGAGTCTAATATTGCAAGTGCAGTCTGAGCTGTGTCATTTTATGACACAATTTTTCTCTTGGAATAAAGATCCCTAGGAAGGATTCTGGAGTAATCAGTAGTCATGTGTGGGAGGCAATGGTAGCCCATTAACAGTGTACAAAGCAGCAGTGGAAGAGTAGACTCCAATTGGGCAGCTACTCCTCCCTGAGAGAAGAGAGGGAATAGTGAAGACATGAAGGAAGAGGAAAGGGAGCCACATCCATAATAATGCAAAGAATATAGAAAGCAAAGAAAGGTTAAGTACAGAGCAGGAGAGAGAGAGAAGGGGAGGGAAGAAGAAGTGGGGTAAGAGACGAATCCCGCCACCCACCCGCCTCCTGCAAGGCTTGGAAGTGGTGGGTGTGGTGCCACCAACTTGGATGCTACTGGTAAGAACCGAGCTGGAAGTCCTTGGGAGGCAGCTTGAGACCCAGGGAGCTGGTTCCCAGCGGGTCGATCATGTTCTGGTAGCGTTCTCCACGGTGCTTCATCAGGAAAGGACCCCAGTCAGGCTGAGGGGAGCAGACCAACTTCAGGCGCTGCATGACGAGAGGAAACACAGAACGCACACAGGTGGAGACGATACATGGATTGTTCCCATTAAAAACTGCTTGCCTCTTATTAAAAATCATTTGTTTTTTTAACATATTTTAAAAACATTCATTAATCCCTAACAAGCAAAAGAAAACAAGAAGATTAAGTTAAGAATGTTGAAGATTTGAGACTAGTGTAATGAGTGTGTGTATACAGAGAATAACTCATTTGTGTGCCTCTGCGTGTTTGCATCTTTGCTGAATAAACAAATTCTATACACAATTGTGGTCAGAAATTTACATACACTCACTTTAAACTTTCACTTTCACTTTAAAAACAAGAATTGGGTGCACAGGGTTGAATTTATTTGTGATCCACACAAGGTCAAACATAAACGTTAAATGTTTGGTTAAATGTTTGGTTAAATGTTGCTTAGCAAGTTGCACATTGATCAGACGCGTTTAGTAGCCATCAACAAGTTTCTGGAATAATTCTGGCTGGACACTTGACGCTTCTTGGTAGAATTGGTAGCAGTAATTCAGCAACAGCAGCCTGCACAGTGATGCAGTGGTTAGCACTGCTGCCTCACAGCAAGAAGGCCTGGGTTCAAATATACCTTGGCCTTTGTGTGTGAAAGACATGGAGTTACTGGGCTTAGGTTTATTGGTGATTTTAAATTGCTCGTAGGTGTGAATGTCTCTCTGTGTTGGCCCTGCGACAGGCTGGTGGCCTGTACAGTGAAGGCGAAGTGATGGATGGACAATTCAAATTGGTTGTGGACCTAATCCATAAATTGTATATAGGGTTGAGGTTGGAGGTTTGGGAAGGACATTCCCGAAGCGTCATGTTAGCCTGCTTTATCCATTCCAAAACCAGCTTTCATGTGTGTTTGGGCTCAATGTCCTCTTGGAACACCCAGCTGTGTACAAGCTTCAACCATATGAGGTGAAGTTGAAGAATTTGGAGGTAGTCCTCCTCCTTCTTTATTCGATCCACTTTGTGCAAGGTACCAGTACCACTGATAGCAAAACAGCCCGAGAGGATGACGCTGGCACCACCGTGCTTGACAGATGGTATACTGTTTTTAGGTTTGAAAGCCTCACCTTTACTCCTCCAAACATACCTCTTGTCATTTTGGCCAAATACCTCAATCTTTGTCTCATCTGACAATAAAACTTCTCCAGAAGACTTTTGGCTTGTCCATGTAGGGAGTTGCAAATTTCAGTCAAGCTTGAAGGTGTAGATTTTGGAGCAGGGGCTTCTTTCTTGCTCAGCACCCTCTCGGTCCATGGGGTTGTAAAACACTTCTCTGTGAACAGTGACACTGGTGTTCCAGCAGTTTTCAGTTTAAGGCAGGCTTGAGGCTCGGTGGTTCCTGGGTTGTTCCTGAACATCCTAACTAATTTTCTCTCGTCGTCGTATTCCAGACCGTAGCAAAGTAGTTATACATCAGAATAATGTGTACTTATGTGCGGTTATTTGAACTGATCTCAGAGACCCACCAATTTAAATGAACTGCCATTTCTGCCAAGAAGAGTGATCAAATATCCAACCGGAGTTTTGCAAGAAACTTGTTGATGGATACCAAAAGTGTCTGGTCGAGGTGTGATTTGCTGAGGGGCATTTTTAGCCCGGCTGTTCTGGAAAAAAAAAGTCGAGCTAAAGCTACAGCCTTGGCGTCGGCATCTGTTCCACAGAAAACTTTAACGGTGGCCACAACTCGAGAATGCTGTGTGCTAGGATGTTCAAATTCGCACCGTAGATGCATCTACTAAAAATCTCAGATGAGAGTTTGAATCTTGACCAAAAGGTAAAGGTGAGAGGTCAAGCTTCCTGAAAATCTTGTGAATGCAATTACTCGAGAATGATGTGACCTACGATGTTCAAATTCATACCGTAGATGCATACTTTTCAAGCTGAATCCATCAAATTTCACACACTTGATCACTGATTTTACTATAACGGCAGTAGTGCCACACAACACTGCTGTGAGTAAACGCTGTGATGATTATATGTTAGTTATGATGAAATTCAAGTGCAGCGTTAGAGGTCTGTGATTGAAGCTGCTGTCAGGGATGCAGAGCGCACAAAGATGCTGGACCAGAAAGCCCGAGCGTCATCATCATCCATTAATCAAAGCATTTTAAAGGGACCCACAAGACTCCCAGAAAAACGTTCAAATTAATACTCAGCCTGCAGCTTTCCTCTCCCTGCTAATGAGCGAAAGGATGAGACTATTGATTTTCTAGACAGTGCATATGTGTCTGTATGTGGGAGAGGCAGAGAGTGCATGTGGGACAGTGTGTGCGGAGCAGACAAAAACAAAATATTATGCGAGAGTTTTATCACAATTATTACCTCAATTATGGTGCCGGGGGCCAGGTGCATTTTAATGACGAACATGATGGGGATCCAGATTACAGAGCAGATGACCATGAGCCAGCCCAGAACCATGGACCAGGTGGGGTAGGTGTAGTCCTCATATGTCATCACCTTCCACTGGTACAGACTGAGCCCCAGGATGCCCTGCACACACCCGGAAATCCAAGAAATATTTGTTAGGTGAAATGTTGTTGCATATTTTTTCGACTGATGTTACCTGAGATGGCTAAACTGGGCAGTGATTTTTGGCACTGATATGAACCGTACACTTGACTGGCTGCACTGATGTCAAGACACAAAGCTAAAACTTTGTCTATTGTTCCAGAGAAATTAGACCTTCAGTTTTATTATATGCAGAGCGTAAAAAAAGGGACAGAGTGGAAAAAGGTACAAAAGTGAATTTGCCTTGAAAGGATTAGAGTAAGAAGACCAAAAGGAATGCAAACAGAGAAAAGAAGGCAGACAGAACTAGATTAGCCGGAGGCTGTGCACCAATGAGCTCCCAGAGGAAATGTGATCTCTCTCTTGAGAGCAGCAGGATGACCAGCCGGCAGTCCTGCTGCTCCATTTGTCATCGTCGCCCCTGCTTTGGAGATACAGTGGCTTCCATTATATCTACTAACATTAATGCTGGCCAGTGTCCAGCTCTTACGTGCCCCTAAACCCTTTGCATTGAACTTCTACTCCACGGCTACATGACAAATGATTTTACAAAAACAGGTTTCCTTGGAAATCTATGTATTTAAAAATAAAAAAGAGTATGTGTATGTTCAATGCAGAATAAATTGTGCCACATTTGGAAGTTTCTATTTTGAAAACACAACTTGAAAACTGGTGACATGACAGGAATGTGAAGCAGGAAATAATTTTTTCAATTTCAGTGTACAGGAGCAATTTCTCCTCTGTTCCTTTCCAATTGCAAATCAATGAACTTGAAAGGAGACAGTGAAAATAGAAGCAGTTCAGCCTGCGCGTGTCCGTGTGTGTGTGTGTGTGTGTGCGTGTATGTGTATGTGTGTGTCAGAGAATGAGATGAGCAAAAACAAACATACCGTCAGAATGGTTGGAGTCACAAAGGCCCAGCACAGTCTCCAGAATCGGTTTGGCTGGAAACCAATCATCATTTCAATGTCCTCACAAAACCTCTGCAGGCCTGCAAAGGAAGGTGGGAAAAGAAAAGAAATAAAAGAAGAGAAATGGGAGACGTTTCCAGAAAGAAGGCATGGCGTGTGACTTGGGTTTAATAATGTCTCCTTTAAAAAAAAGGATCAGTAAATTCAATCCATCCTTATGAGTGTGTGTGAATGTGTTTCTGTAGTCCCTGGAAAAAAGCGAGTGAGCAGATGGCTTCATTCCTCTGCCTTTATTGACGGATAACTGTGAGTGACATGAAGTGGCAGAGTCACACAATCATTTCAATATGTCACCTGCACTGATGCTCTGACAAAGTGGAGGAGAGCGTTGGTTCTTGGTAACAGCCTTCTGATACACACCTGAGCTCTCGGCCTGTGTGAATGACTTATGCATTACAACAGAGACTCCTAGTGGCCACCGCAGGATTAGCAAGTGGGAATTGGTGTCCAGCATGAAGGAGCTTTGAATGGTCATTCCTTCTTGCACATACAGATGAGATACCAGAATTATTTGTTTTGACTATACTGTACAGTTCAGTTTCCTTTTTT
>VUQK01013460.1:0-11753 GCA_015106715.1 Bujurquina vittata | reverse complement strand
ACTGCTTTGAATTTTTGTTGTTTTATCATTAGTTACCATGTAGCCTGATGTTTTTGTTGTTCTCTTGGTGTGTTATATTTCATGTCCATTTGATGGACTTTAAAATGACATGGCTGTTTTCTGTGGTGCTGAAGCTTGTAAACCCAGCTGTTGAGGCATGTGTGTGTTGTAAAATGATGATGATGAGCTTTAATATTTGGGTATAAAGGGCCCGATCATTTGCCCTGCCCCAAGCCCAGTTCTGATTTGTTCCACTAGTGGTGTTGGCCATAAAAAGACAAAAGCTGAATATTCAGCACTGAAAAGGCAGGAGGAGATCTCAGAGGGCCAGAATCTAAGAGTACGCAGACAGGATGTTGTCATTCCAAAAATAAAACTCATAAAGGCGGTTTGAGGGAAACAGTGACATCACACGACAGAATAGAACTGTGTTATGCTGCCTGTATGCTGTAGACCGGTGGTTCCCAAAGTGAGGACTGTGGCCCCCTGGTGGGATGCAAAGGTACTGCAAGTGAAACTACTCAGCACAAGTATGAATAGTTACATATTTATGTAAATATATTTACTTAAAATGTAAGTTAAAACTGGTAATAGGAGGTGGTTATCTTATGATATTATTCATTACTCTGAGTTAAATTTACTGCTCTTGTATTGAAGTTTGTGTCCCAGTGGCAAGTGGGTCACGTATTGGCATTAGCACTTTACATATGACTGGGTAGTATTAGCAATTTATAGCCAACAGCCTGTGTTGGGATGGGATTTTCTGTTTTTTAAGTGGGCTGCAGCACTCTGCAGCAGAGAAATCAAACTGAAAAGGATAGAAAGCAGGTTTGACTCATTAACGCTAGAGATGGAAATCTTTGGCAGGTGAAGAGAGTGTGTTGAAAAGATGGAAGGAGTACTCCGAGGAGCTGATGGATGTAGAAAATGAGAGAGGGAGAGAAGGACAGTTAGTGAATCAGGAAGAGAGGATTAGAAAGGTGGAATTGAGGGGACCAATGAAGAAGATGAAGAGTGGAAAGGCAGTTAGTCCAGATGACATACAGTGCAGGTATGGAGATGTCTAGGAGAGCGGACTTTTTAACCTGATTGTTTAACACAATCCTGCTAAGTGAGAGGCTGCCTGAGGAATGGAGAAGAAGTGCACTGGTACCGATTTTCAAGAACAGGGGTGAGCTGTAATAACTGCAGAGGGGTAAATGTGCCACACTATGTCATGAAGATGTTGGAAAGAGATGGTGAAGCTAGATTAAGAAGAGAGGTGATGATCAGTGAGCAGCAGAAAGAGCACAAAAGATGTGGTTTGCTTTGAGAGTTGAAGGTCAGAGGGAGCTGCACCTTGTCTTTATGGATCTTGACAAATCAGATGATAAGGTGCCAGGAGAGGAACTGTGGTACTCAATGAGGAAGTCAGGAGTAGCAGAGAAGTTTTAACCTCATCAGGTCTCCTGTGTTCTACAGTTCTACTCTTTGCCTGGTTGTTTACTGATTTTATCAAACTCACAACCAGTTTGCACATTTTCTTCTTCCTTGATCACAATTTATGTTTTACATTTATCAGTAAAATACTGAACATATATGCTGAGTAAATCTGGATCATTTTCCCTCCTCACACGGGTCAAAGATTTAAAACTAAAGACTCTCTATTAAACTGGTTTATGCTGTCACATTTTCAAAGTCTTAAAGTGAACACATTCAGTATTTCTTGTCCTGCCTAAATAAATATAATGTAAATATGACTAATCTAAATACAGATGTATCTCAGACAGCATTAAACAACCACATGACCATATCGGCAGTGTGACTATAGCAGAACGAACCTGCAGAAACAGTGATAGGAATCACTCATCAGAACAATGCACTCTTTTAGTTTTATGGCACAAATGTATATTCTTCTGAAAAGTAGCCCCAGAAAACATTTAAAGAGAATAAACAGAGAGCTATTGGTGATACTTCTGTTAGATCTGATTCATCTCATTTAGCTCCCAAAAAGCCAGTTTCCAAAAAGAGATGACTTCAAATTAATAATGAGTATCTGCTGTATTTCTGATAGCTGCAGCTGTATCTGTTAGACGTCAGGACTCAAACTATGTGCACATTTGTGCCGTCTGTTTTCTAACATCCAAAAGAAAGAGGAACGTATCGATGGAAATATTTTTCTTAACGACCAATCTTGGCACATTCAACTTCCTCAGTCATCTTTTTTTGGTTCACAGTGTCAAAAACATCATTGTCACAAATGCACTGTGGGAATGAGCAAAATGTGCATCTGAATCTTAATATAATTAATTAATATAATTTCTCTTTACAATAATTTCCCTTTGTACAAAATGTATTCATTATTTTTGGAGAAAAGGTGACACACTGCGTCTATGACATGTTAACATCGGGGGAAAAAGGGAACTGAAAATTGCTCAAGTTATCGTGAGGAAGTGACATCACAGCGTTTCCAGGAAACACATTTAAAGAGTCATCAGTTCAGAGATTGTGACAGCTCACATTGAGAACAAGAAAGAAGTGAGACAGAGAAGCACGATGGATGAATTCAGACGGATTCAAATGTTTTTCTGTCTGACGCTGATGATCCCGACTGCAGGTAAGCATACAGGAAACATTTTAATAGCAAAAAATAAATGTTATCAATATAATGACATGTGTTGGGATTGTTGCTAAAAAAAAAAAAATCACAGTCTATTCTATGACACGTTACTTATTGGAGTGAATTATTTAATTGGCAGCGAGAGTAACTCATTACTTTCCATTCTTGTTGCTCCATGAAATATGCTGAATTGCATGCTTTAATAAATTTGTAAAGATTTCTAGAAATGAGCTGCTCCATCTAATGTAGGATGGATGCCATATCTCCTAACACTCAAACCACTCAGACATCCAGCGATTCAAAGAGAACATGTGGCTAAAAATGTCGCTCCTGGTCCGATTGGGGAGGGGCCCAGAGAAAACAACAGAGTCCAACGTTCTTTGTCGCATGATTGAGATTGAATGGCGTCCACAGGCAGTGATTTTTGGAGGTGTTGCTGAGCCTGTGCAGTGATCTCGATGACATGCCTGTTTTTAGCCTGAATGGTCCGAAGATCACGGACATCTCTGCTGATGATAAAATGCACTGCAGATGATGAGATATTCAAAGTTTTCACAACTGAAGAGGATTATTCTGAAATTGTTCCACAATTTAGAGATTAATTTGTCATAGACTGGTGAACCCCAGTCCATATTTACCTCTGAAAAACTCTGAGGTACTCTTCTTCTCTATTAATTCTTATTAACCTGATTAGTTGCAAAATGTTCCTCACTCTTTTTAGTATGACGTATTCATCATTCTGTGGGTAAAACCACTATCGGTTTCTCACAAAAAAAACAGTTACCACAAGGGGGGGGGGCACACTGGGCCAACGTTGGTTTTCTATGGGAAGCCCACAGCGGGATTAGACTTTCACTTAAGACGTACAAAAAGGACAAAACTACTATGAGCCTATACGGGTATTCTGTGGGCAAGCCCACTGTGTGGTTCCTAAAATGAAAAACTGCTGTGGGACCTGTTTGGGCACACCCACTTGGGGCCTCCTTTGGGATGAGTGTGGGTTCTCCTTCCCACACACCCCAACAGTTCACCCACATCTACCCACTGTGGTCCCGTACTGTCACGATGAAAGGCCGCAGGCCGTGTGAAGGTGGAGAGGACCCAAAAGCAGGAGAAGGAGGTAAAAAATAAACCAAGGAGCCTTTATTATGGCAACTGAACATGAAAAAGGAAAAAAAAAACCACTAAGACAACTGGAAAACAACTAAAGACAGTCTGGAGATCTGGGGAGGAAACACAGCCACAAGACCACAAGACTCTGACATCTGATCAGGGGAAAACGCAGACAATAAATACACAGAGGAAACGAGGAGTGAGTGGAAACAGCTGGGGACAAACAGGTGAACAGAATCACAATAACGAGACTCAGGGAGGTAACGCAAAACACAAGCACAGAGGACAAAGAACTGTCAAACTAAAACAGGAAGTAACCCAAACATGGTACACGCAGACTTGACACATAAGGAGACACAGAGGGAATCTAAATATGACTAAACAGAATCTAACTACAACACCTAAACTGACACAAGACAGGGAAACAACTGAACAGGGAAAACGCAGACACCTGATACACAAACAAGACCTGACACAGAAGGGATGACAAACACGGGGAGACAAATACACAATGCACAAAGGAGCACAGACACAGGAGCACGACGACATGGATGATGAGAACACAGAAATCATAATGAATTATGATTAACACAAACCAAAAAAACAAATACAAAACTACAACCAAAAGAAACAACAAAGCAGAACATCACAAAACGCAAAGCCATAGGCCAAGGATCATGACACACACACGTGCATGCTTGCTGCTTAGAGTAATTGTTTTGGAGGTTTAATTTGATTATGTTCATCTTGAAAGGTGCTATATAACTACATTTGTTATACTTTGATTGTGCCTAGCCCTCTGCAATTTGGTCCAGTGTCGGGGCTAAAAAGATAATTAATTTGAAAAATTGTTCCTACATTTAAAGAGAATAAAACATGTTGAGAGTTACTGGTGATACTTGCTCAGTCCTAAGACAGTTAGAGAGACAGCTGAGCATGCTCGGCGGTTTTAGGGCAGCATGGGACATGGTTATTTTCACTCTGATTGTAAAAAGTGCTCTAATTCTAATTTATTTTTCATGTTTCTCTTCAATCTGCTCAACAGTATCCCTAAATGAAACGTCCATTTTTTCGGAAGTTGGAGATGACGTCACTCTGCCTTGTCTAAATGTGATAGATGAGCAGAATAACTGTGATGGGACGACGTGGATCTTTGGCTCGAGAAACAAACCAACAGTAGAGCTGTTCAGACTTGGACAGATTGGTGATAAAGTCAAATCTAAATCAGACCTACTGAGTGTTACAGCGAACTGTTCTCTGGATTTAAAGAAGCTCACAGTCGAGGATGCTGGTCTTTATTACTGTCAACAATACAAATTATTAGATGCACAGGCGCAGCACACTCGGGTTCATCAGTCTGTGGCTCATCTCTCTGTTATTACCTGTGAGTACTTCAAACTTCTTTTAGAACAAGAACTGGAAACACAACAATTATAATTACAGCAATCAAGACAACTTGACTAAATCGCACTTTGTCTCACATTATTACATGTTTTCCAGTGACTGAGAATAAGGACAATGAGAAGGTGGTTTTAAACTGCTCTGTATTGACCTATGACACGTGTCATCACACACTGAGATGGCTGCTAAAAAGTCAAATTGAAATAGACAATCAAATAGTGACTTCGGAGACTCCCTGCTCCATCGCCGTGTCTTTCCCAGAGTACCACGATTTATACTCATCGAGATCTAACACAGTGAAGTGTGAAGTGACTGATGCTGACACAGGAAGTGTCCAGCTCTTTACCTTCAGCCCTCAGCCTTCACTCCAAGAAACAGGTGAGATCATCATCAGCTGTTTAAGAGAAAAATAAAACATTTATTTGATACATTTCACATTTATAAGGGGTGTTTCTATCATATACAACAGTTTTGTATTTTCATCTGTTTAGGTGACACAAAATCAACAAAGAAACCAACCATAAAAACTGAAAGCAGCGCAAAATCAGAAACAGCAATAAAATATGCTTTGCAAGGTACTCACTCAAAATGTATCCTCAAATGTGTTTTTCTTTTGTTTTCTTCCTTCTCTTACAGGTACAGCAGCTGCTTTCTTTCTCTCTTTTCTCTCTTCTTTCTCTTTTTCCTCAGCCTGCCAACTCTGGCAAAGATATAAGTATTTGAAAAATAACACGAATAAATAAATAAAGTAAAGGAACAAACATTACCAAGAGGAGCCTATAGAGAACCTATGGAGCTCATTTTGAGGGAGCAAATATGTTTGGCACAGCAGTGCGTTCTGCTTGTAAGATCTGCCAGACATGAAAAAATATCCTTGCATCATGTAACAGTAACCCTTCTTTACTTGTGACTAAAACTGGCACTTTAGATTTAAATATGTCAAAATGAAGAACCTAAAGAATGACTCCATAAGGAGAAAAAATGAAAAATGTTTCATTTCATAAAATATTAAATAATATGCGTCCCCAAAGTCCAGATGAATACATTTATTGAGAGCTTTACATTTAAAGACAAACACATTTATATCACAGTAATGCACACTTACAGCAACTGCAGCATCTGGAGATTTTAAAACATTTTCAAAAGTTGAAAATCTCTTTGAAGTAAAGGAATTTAAACTTTAACCAAAGAATTTTAATAATTAGAAGTTTCTATTCTTTTTACAGATTTTTCTGTGTCTTTGAGGTTCATTATTGTCTCTGTGGGTTTAGCAGCGCTTCTAATAACTGCTGTGACAGTCAACATATGGACAAGAATTAAAGGTAAATTTAATCATGAGAAGATTGAATGATTTTGAATTTTTATTTGAAACAAAAATGGACCTCTTTTCTCTCATTTTAGGGAACAGAGCACAGATGGATAAAACCACAGTAAGTACAAAACTCATAAATCCAACATTCAAAAATCTGAAGGTCGTGTTTCTGATATTTGTTATTTACTAATAACTGTAGATGATGGTCATGAGCTCATTTTGGATTTCATGAGCTAAATGTGGTTCAGCAGAGGACTGAGAGTCAGAAGTTTATAAGTGGAAGGTTGTTGGTTTGAACCCCTGAGAAGCCACATGTGAGAATTTGCTTTGGGGAAGTGGACGATTGATGCCCTCATCTGTTTATAAATGATCACTGAAGTTAGATTAATGTCACACTTATTGTAGTTAAGAAATTACAAAGAAACTAGAAGTGGTTTTAGCTGATTTGAACTTTGTCCATCTCACAAACGTGTCCCTGTCCAAACACTGAATCATCGTGATGACACAGAGACCATGCCTGCCATTTTCCAAGGTTTTAAAGCCGAAGTAAAGTAACTTTCATTTTCTATAAAAGTGTTACGTGTTATAATGAGAATATAATGGCACACAACTGTGTACAGAATATCAGATGACTCCAATTGGTACATTAAATAATTACTTTAATTAATACATTGGACCTAAAATCACACAAAAAACATTTAGTCTAAGTAGAAAAAAGATTTAAGGTTTAATGAAGTGGTTTTTTCCTGCTGTTGTACACCTGGAGCCAGCGTTTACCATAAATCTAATTACGGCATTTGATCAGGGGACCTAGAGGTCACTGGCCATAGTTCATGAAAATTCTTTATCATGTTGATAATTTTGCTGTAATATTGTTAACAATGACAAATTATTGTGTCTATTATTGTGTCTTGTGATTCTGCATGTCCCCTCTGTGCTGCACGAAGCTGCAGTCATCGATATCCTCGCATGTGTGGTTTTCCCTTCTGAGCCGATGCAGCTTTTTTGCACCATCTCTTCAACATCCTCTTACTTATCATCGTGTTAGTGTGAAGAGAAATAATTTCCTTGTTAGTAAAACTGAATCTTAAGTATAGTTTCACTAACTCAGAACACAACACATTGTGTAGAGGGTATGGCAGACGTGGTGTCGCAATTATTTGACTTGAAACGACAACTTTATTCACCACATTTTTTCTCAAAATGCTCGATTTACTTATTTTGTTCTCATTGTGGCCCTAATACTCCTTCACAACAATCTGATAGATTTGCGTTTGGTTTTTTTTTGTTGTTTTCCACAGGTTCGTTATAACAATGAAGATGACGCTACAATAAACTATGAAAATGTTGAAGACTCTGCAGCTTCTGTCAAACTCCACTGATCAACATCAGTTTATCGAATTTTACAGGCTCAATCATTTAGATATAAAAGATAATAACATGAATATCTAAATATCTAAGTGTATTTTCCTTTTCATCTGGCTGAAGATGTGTATTTAAGTCTTGATCTCTTTTTGTATTAAAACCTGTGTGAGTTTTATGATTACATTAGATTAGATTAGATTGCTTTATTGTCACTGAGCATTCAGTGAACTTTTCATTGCAGCCCCATTCATGAAAGACATACAGTACATACAGCCATATATACACTATACATAAAAACACTAAATACACAATGAATTAAAATTAGGACCAATAAGTTAAAAATTATTATAAAATGTAGATTGTAGAGGAGGAAGAAAGTCATTGCTCATTAGGTGTGTGCGGCTGGAGAGGGGAGTAGGTGTGTGAGGGCAGTGTGAGGCTGTAGTGGGGGGGGGTGTTGCTGTTGGGGAAGATGTATCTGAATGTGAATAACACAGGGTGATGAGGTGTGTGAGGTTTGTGTATGGGGCTGGGGGGGGGGCGGGGGGATGGCTCTGAGAGCTCTGGGGAAGAAACTGTTCCTCAGTCTGTGGTAGTCCATATGCACCTGTACCGCTTTCCTGATGAAAGTGGTGCAAACAGTCTGTGGCCCGGATGGCTGGGGTCAGCGACAATGGGTCTGGCTCTCTTTTTGACCCAGCCTGCATATATAGAGTCAAGGTTTGGGAGAGGGCAGCCTACAATGCCCTGTTGGGCAATGGTGGGATGCTATGTACCTAACCTTGCCCCCTACCAGCTTTTTTCTGAGAGGATCAGCAGTAGACATAACCAATAATGCTTAGCTTTCATAGCTATCAAAAAAGCTACACAGGCTTACCTGACATGCTAGCTTAATAAGGTATGGGTCTGCAAAAAAGCGACAACCGCTTACTAGAATCATAATAACATCATAATAACAATTAATCCTTAAATTGGAAAACCCACAATCTGGGACGACCTTGACAGCTGCATCTGTGAACAGTTAAATGGATAGTCCTGGTCCAGGACAACTGAGGAGCTCTAGTCATCTTCACCAGGATGAAAACAAGAAGGTCTGATATGGGGGCAATGGCTTTTATAAAGGGTAATGGGGGACCCTGTGTGCTTGCAATGATTGATCTGTTTTAGACAGAAATTATGGCAGTGGAGCTTCCACTGCTGGTTATGCCAGAAGACACTTCTCATAGTGAGATACCAAGTAAGATTTGAAAGAAAGCTAACAGGTTTTATGGTATTACCTAAGCTTGGTTTACATTGTGAATGTGGAAGTTCAGTGGGAAAACAGAACTGTAAGTCATTATTTTACAAGCCTGTGTTGTTTAGATTGCTAAAAGTGGGCTTGGACCTTAAATGACTCATTGTTACATGTTCTTTTTGTAAAACCTGAAAAACATCAAACTGGTGATGTGATCCATCTCGTTCTGCTATATTTCAAGATACTGCTACTTACTTCAAGGAAATTCTTGAGACAGGTGGAGTTATGTTGGAAACATCTGTCATGACTTCACCCGGTTTGGCAGAAGTAACCAAAATTTAAGACTGTAATACACTACACTAAATGTACATGCTTTTCTGTGGCGTGTCATTTGTCTAGTGCCCAAACTCAGCATTTGGGCCAACAGAAATGAATCCAGGCACTTTGAAAATAAAGTACAATTGCACAGAACTCCATATATCCTATACAAAATGTCTTTATGTGACCAAACATGTATTCATGGGAACAAACTCAATATAGCTATATATACTAAATGGTCATCTCAATTACATTTGCTATTCTTTAAGATTTAAAAAAAATCTGTGTGAAATGTAGCATGTTTACTCTGGAATGTTAAATTCAGCAGCAGAAATCAAAATTTTGATTCTGTGGTCAGTGAATGTATGTATCTATATGAGTTGTATCTTCTGAATACGTATTGATCAGTAACTATGTCACTGCATAGCTCTTAGTCAGACTTTCTACTTTTCTACTGATGTCTTTGCCTCTTTGGCAGGGTTTACAATCTGTCATTAACTCACAGTGGGGCACACTGGAAACTGAATCGCACTGTTGCTCATATTATTATTTGTGCTAGAAAAGTGCTCATCTGCCAACATCAGGGTTTGTCAGTAAACTGTGAAGTGAGATGTTTGTGTTAGTCCCGGGTCTAAAGTTGTTGTAGGACTGTGTATTTTATTACATGGGTATGGGTGCGTTAGGACGTGAGACAGAGAGAGAGAGTTGGGGTTTTTTTCCGTGCATTTATGTATGAATGTGTGTTAGGGCAAGATGTTTGTTTTTGTGTTAGAACCAGACCCTGCCTTATTCAACACTGACTGTTATCCAGGAGGCTTCACAGTGTTTCCATTCTGACAATCAGAACTGCTAATGCTAATGTAAATTAAAGCGCTTCCAATTTCTTTGTGCAGCTGGGTGTGAGCTGGCGCACTATAACAGATGATGAGGGATTTTTAGTTTGTTTTTCAGTTTTGCTGTTTCTTGGCATGTCTTCTAAATTGGACAGTAGATGGAAACAGAAGGATAAAAGAGAGAAGAGTGATGACATGCAGCATGCAGCAGATGGAGAGGAACCCTTTCGCATTATTCTGCAGGTAGATGGGTGTTTTTTTGTTGTTGTTTTTTTACCTCAGTGCCACTGAGCAACACGTCCTCTGTTCACTGGGTCTGCAGAAGAACAAGCTGAAACAAGGCTCCCTAAGTGCCTGCATCTGTTTTACAGATGTTGTTATATAGGGTTACTTCAGATAAAATGATTGTCAAAAATGTTAATTAAAACCTCAAACAATTTGCACTTTGTTTACTTGAATCTGCATAACTGCACGGTGACACAATACTCAGTGCTGCTGCCCTGAACTGATTTTCACCAGCTTTCAGCTTTCATCCATCTTTGATGTGTTGACTTTGATAAACACAGTTGAAACTGTGTGTGCAATCCAATGGAAAAAACGAGTTGAGAGACAATAGCGCTAGTATGAAAGCTAATCCCGTCCCACTCACTTTGCTTTCAAATGACTCTACTATTTATAGTTATTACTCTTTCTTTTGCACACAGTAATAGTTTTCAAGAGATTTGTTCATAATAGCTCTTTGATTTGTTTACAGTAAACACAGGGAGTATAGATTGATTTGCCGTGAACTGTCTTTTCATGGGTATTGTTTTATCCACAATTACGAGCACACTGAAACCCAGCCACTGTTGCTCTAAAGCCATTACAGCCTGACTTGATGCAAATAAAAAATGTGGGGATCAGGTCCATTGGTGTTTATGGACATCCACTGGATCATTCATCCTTAGTTTGGCTCCAAACGGTTTGAAATACTGGTTGTTGTTAAGCCTCAAAAAACATAACATCATGTGTGTCTGTTCTGAACAAGACATTATAACAACTGCCATAAAACTAATGCTGTCATCATGTGCGGCAGACGTTTTGCTCAACTCCTCTTATATCATATTTGAGTGCCTTCTGAAATACCTGAGAGGTTTTAGATCCTCTGTACAGATCTCATTAAAGACTCTGATATTTCATTTCGGTGCCTTTTCTCAGAACACATGCTGAGGCATGATTTGAGTAACACTTGGGAAGTTCACAAAGTTTACATGGCACTAAATGCTCGTAAAGAACATCTTGTTTGTATGGGGTAAGACTTTAAAGCAGACCTCTGAAGTTACCCTCCTGAATAACATGTTTATCTCACCCAGTTGCATGTGTTTTGTTTTGTGTGTGTGTGTGTGTGTGTGTGTGCGTGTGCGTGTGCGTGTGCGTGCGTGTGTGTGTGTTTTGTTTTGGCCTTTTTGTTTGTTTTTTTTTTTTTTTTTTGTTTGTTTTTTTTGTTTTTTTGAGTTCTCTTATGGATCTCATCACTCACGGCTTTGTTCCCTATGGGCTTCTTCGCATAGCGTTTTCAGATTTGTTGCCACTGAAAGG
>VUQK01013459.1:22070-39263 GCA_015106715.1 Bujurquina vittata | reverse complement strand
ATTATTCAAGATCTTGCATGTGAGAAGAAAGATGTGATGTTTTAGCTTTTCCACGTTTACTCAGTCTACTGACATTAGAGAAACTCTACTGCCTAAAGAAATGCCTCAGCATGGCTCCTTGGTATAAACATGCTCCTTTGAGGTGGTCTAGCAGGCCATTGGTAATGTCTTTGTGAGTACTCTGAGAAAAAATGACTCAGACCTCTGACTAGGATTAAATTCAGACAACCACATTTATGACGCGACCCACTCTCACAACTACCAACACAGTGCTTCCTGGTGCAAAACAGTACACAGGCCAGAAATGATCCTCTTCTTCGGTTTTGTTTTCACTTTTTGCAAAGCCATCTAGTGGGCTAGAATGGACCCTTTGTTTGTTTAATTCCCACACTGCAACCACGAGTCTTCATCCCAAAACAGACTGCATTGACCTGTAATATACAATCATGGAGTCCTTGCAAGTTTAGAAATTCAGACGTCCACATATTTTCTGTGTGTTAGCAATTAGTTCATAGTTTTGCTCTGACCTGAGCCAGATGGTTTTAACCCTAGTGGGAATGAGATGCACTGTTGTGGCTTTGAGCACAATGAAGTCATCTGTTTTATCATCAGGCCTTCATGCAAGGGATGTTTTCATAATTTTAACAATGGCACATTTCAACTAACGAGACTCATTGAAAAACACGTTCCAGTCCTTTTTTATTCCCCTGGTTGCTATGTCAACTCCCAATGTATCTTCAGTCACTTTTTTATGCAGTTTCTATTGTGAAGAAATCCTCTTAGACACGAGAACCAGCTGTTTATAATCACGACTACCACAAATACTTGAAAAATGTGGAAAGTTACCTTTTAAGTGACTCACCATAAAATCTAATCTGAGTCATAAATTGCACACTGAGCATGCAAATTAACAGCAAAAAAAAAGTAGATCTAAATGTTTTTAATTGACATTTGAATATCAATATGGAGTAAATAAATAATAAAATAAAAACAGTATTAATATTGTTTAAGAAATGAAAGCTTCTACATGAGTCGTCTTTTCCTGATGAATGTGCCACTTGTAAGTAACGAGTATAAGGTCAAAAAAGACAAGCGAGCAGAGCTGTTAAACCAGTCAAGCTGAGTGATTCAGCAGCTTCATACCAGCCTGGTCTCACAGCACTTCAAAGAATAGTGAGAAATGAACCAGCCAGTATGAATTTGTAGGTAATGCAGGTCAACAGATATCAGATGCACACAACAAGGGCTGTATTATCATGTATGACTCCAAAACCTTCAATTTATTTGTTTTTTTGAGCGCTTCAGTGGTGGACTTGCTGCAGTGTTTCAGATCACTGTCCTGTTGCGTAAACCAAGAATGCTTCAGCTTCAGGGCACAAACTGATGGTTTGTCATTGTCCTTCAGGATTTTCCGGTAAAGAACACAATTCTTGGTTCCATTAATTACAGCAAAGCAACCTCAGACCTTCACACTACCACCGCCATGTTCGACTGTTGTGGATCATCAAGTTTTGGCAAATGTGAGTCGAGCCTTTGTGTTCTTGTTGGTGAGCAGTGGTTTTCTCTTTGGAACTCTCCCATCGATGCCATTTCTGTCCAGTCTCTTTCTTAATGTTAAATCATGAACTCTGACCTTAACTGAGGCAACTGAGGCCTGCAGTTCTTTAGATGTTGTTCTGGGTTTGTTTGTGACCTCCTGGATAAGTTATCAATGCACTCTTGAAGTAATTTTGGTAGGCTAGCCACTCCTGAGAAGGTTCACCACTTTTCCAAGTTTTCTTCATGTATGGGCAATGGCTCACGCTGTAGCTCACTGGATTCCCAGAGCCTCAGAAATGGTTTTGTAACCCGTTCCAGACTGATAAATGTCAGTGACTTTGTTTCTCATCTGTTCCTTTTTGTAGCTTTGCCTCTGTACACCACCACAGTGGATTGTAAATCAAATGCGGCTAAAGTTCAGACCTTCAGCTTTAATTCAAGGGGTTTAAGAAAGTATTGCATTGACTATTCAAGATTTACGACTATTTTTACATGCAGTCCCAGATTTTGTAAAACAGTTTCATGGCAATGTGAAGTCTGCTCCCTCCTGATTCCCTGACAAAAAGCAGATTAAAGACCTGGAGCTGATTCCAAGTGAACTTGTATTTAGTAGTTGTTCGCTGGAACTCTTGATACTTTTGTTAAACCTGTTGAGTTAAAGTTTAAAGTCTTTGATTTAAAATCCACCGTGGTGGTGTACAAAGGCAACACAACTGTGACTGTCCAAAACCTTATGGTCAGTAACTATAATCATGGACTCAGGTAAACAGTGGCAAACCTTTCCGATGGCTGTCTGATTGCTAATGTTTACCTGAGTCCACCATCACCATCAGTAACACTCATAAAAGACAGTCCTATTACTGTAACAGTCACCAGGGGTCATTTCATACAAAGAGATGAAAGAGAAAAAAATCATATAATTCATGCATGCAAGACAAGATAAGATAGGACTGTAACAGCTGTTACAGCAGCAGTAAGAAAAAGTGCAGAAAACAAGAGCAACAAACCAAAATATTACAACATTAAATATATATAAAACATACAAAAATAGCCAAAGGTAAAGCTGCTGTATGCTGGTGACCAGCTTGAGGAGGAAGTACCAGACTGTTGTGGTTGTGTATTCCACATGCTAATCACACTCTGCTTGTTAAATGAATAAATTGTTAAATTTACCAGTCTGTCCTGTTTATTCAGACTCTAATCATCCAGTCCAATAAACAACAACAACAACAACAAACAAGAGCCAGTAGCAGAATAAGCTGTTTGGTGTGCAACCCACATACTCAACTCTGCTGCTCAACCCACAATGTGTTTTCCTAACAAATGTGGCTCCATTTAAGCAGAACCGAACAGGCTTTCCAACAGTATAAGATTTCTTTGTTACAACAAAGAAATAATCCACCAAACACAATTTTCCTAACTTTTTCCCGCTACATTATTTAATTTTTTGACAGTGAATTCCTGAAGGAAACATAGGGAGGTATACACACAAGGTGGAAGCAGAGGAACTGTGTGTGTGCTGCTATAATGTAATCAAGCGGTCTCTGGACAATCCTGGCAGATCTGTTTTCAAATTTCTCCTTAAACAGCTTTTGGATGTATTATGATGAACAGAAAGCAGGATTCAATTTCTGTCATGTGCATTGTGTTAAATACTAAATCAGTCATTTTGTAGCTTTTAGGAGGGTTTCCAGAGCGTTTTATACAATGCTGTGCTTGAGTTTTACAGTTAATTTGTGCTCGCCATCCAGCAAAAACATCTATATTTTCATCATTACACAATTGTGGTGAAAGAGGAACCAAAAAGAAAAGAAATGAAAAGAAAAGACACGTTTGGCTGTCTTGTATGATTTTCTGTCTGGATACTGCCTGTGAACCATAAATCCTACTGGAAAGTTGTTTTGAATGGAGAGTTGGCAGTTCATACTGGGAACATTTTTAATAGCCAGTTACCTAGAGGAAGACAAGGACATAAGTAGGGTAATAAAAAGGCACTTTATCAGGACAAGGTTTAGGTACAAAGAAATGAAGAAAATGTAAAGCTGGAAACCCAAAGTACCCTACAGTGTAGGTATAAACACTAGAAAAAACTAATTAAAGCAACATTGAAAATTAGAACATTAGATCTCAACGTGAAAAAAAAAAAATCATGCTGGACATGTATACTGACATGGAGTGGTTGAGGTGGAGGTGTTTGTGCATCCCAGTAATCCCAGAGCCTATGTTGTTTGGCTTTTGCCCCCTGGTAGGGTCTCCCAAGTGGTGCTAAGGTTGTGGAAGCCCACCATTTGGGATGAGGCCACTGAGGTAGTTAAACAGATCCTTGGTGGCTGGGCCCCTGGGGTGGATGAGATTCACCCTGAATTCCTGAAAGCTTTGAATGTTGTGGGGCTGTGTTAGACACCTCTTGGATGAGGTGTTCCAGGCATGTCTTATTGGGGAAATGTCCCAGGACAGACCCAGAACACGCAGGAGAGATTATACAGTGGTATGCAAAAGTTTGGGCACCCCTGATAATTTTCATGATTTTCCTTTATAAATCATTGGTTGTTTGGATCAGCAGTTTCAGTTAAAGATATCATATAGCAGATGAACACGGTGATATTTGAGAAGTGAAATGAAGTTTACAGGATTTACAGAAAGTGAGCAATAATTATTTAAACAAAATTAGGCAGGTGCATAAGTTTGGACACCCCAACAGAAAAATTACATCCAAACACTTCCTATAGCTTCCAATGAGAGTCTGGATTGTGGTTGAAGGTATTTTGGACCATTCTTCTTTACAACATCTCCAGTTCAGTCTGGTTTGACGGTTTCCAAGCTAGAGCCTTGTCAGGAACTAGAAAGAGAGAGCATATTCCTCCCTCTTTGCCTTCTCTTCTTTGGATCCCTGTTAAATCCAGAACTGAATTTAAAATCCTTCTCCTCACATATGAGATCTTAAATAATCTCATCTCACAATCATTTAATCACAAGATAGAATGTCATTAAACTAGTTTTAAGTGAATGAGAGGGGAGAGCAATCTGCTTACATGCTGTGTATAAGGGAGCAATTGAATGCTACAGAAGTTGTTAAAACATGACCTCATAACTGAGAACTTTTCCCCTTTATTTTACATTTTAATGCCTCAAATGTTGTGTAAGACAGTGAAAATGTTCTGTTTCAAATGGAAAACTGAGAAAATAGTAGCATATGTGTCTGCTGCTGGAGCAACACTAATCAGTAGCAAATGATGGATGATGAGACTCGCAAAAGGCGATGATCTCAGATGATCTTGGCATCATGTTCTGTTTACTCGTACATATAAGTGCATCAAGTTCATTGAAAGAAGAAGTTGTTCAGAAGAGGTTTAACATAAAAATAAGCAAGTGTGGAAAAACCTTTCATTTAGTCATTACGCATAAGCGGTAGCAACCTAAGACTTAACTCGAAAAAGCATTTCCAGAAGAAAATGCACTATCAATGCTGAAAGCTGAAAGATTGGAGCTGAAATGCCAAGAAATGCTTAAACGAGCTGAATTTTGATTTGCTGAAAGAGCTTAACCAGCTTAAAAAGATACAAAATATTTAATTGAAATGCAAAACAGCAGAAACTGTCAACAAAGTAGCTAAATTGAACTTTATTTGCTGAAAATGAAGGACTGAAATGAGCAGAACCAAGTTTAGTCTGAATCTCCAGTTTAACCAACTACCAAGCGAAAACAGCTGCCCAAAGCTGCCAGGTGAACTGCAGAAGTGCGGAAATCTGTGTGTGTGTGTGTGTGTGTGTGTGTGTGTGCCCGTACATGTGCCACTGACTAAGAGCGTAGGAGTAAGTTTACTATTGGGGGGGACACATATCGGAAACCTGACAGATCCATGAATATTGTTTAAATTTTGGGTAGGATGAACACACCTGTCTCCAATATTGGGGGGGACATGTGCCGTGCCCCCCCCCCGGTTCCTATGCCTATAGCCACTGACTACTGTGTCTGCGTCTCCCTGTTTGAGACAACTGACCATCACCTGAGAAAATCAGTTTGGTCAATCAGAATGCTCCTACACATTTAAATCTGCCAATTGAAAACAGGTGTCAGGTGTACTGCCTGGCACCTGTTGCTAGGCTGATTAGCCGGTTGCTAGAATGGTTGCTAGGCACGCTGGTAGGCTGGCCGCTAGGTTAATTGATAGGATAGTTGCTAGGTTGACAGGACGGTTGCTAGTTTGGTTGCAAAGCAAATAGACTGGTTGCTCGGCTGGTTGCTACTCCAGTTGCTAGGTTGTTTGATAGGGTGGTTGCTAGGCAGATATGCTAGTTGCTAAGCAGGTTGCTAGGTTGGCTTCCCCGCAGATAGGCCGGTTGCGAGGTCAGTTGCTAGGCTTGTTGCTAGGTCAGTTGTTGGTTGTGGGTTGGTTGCTAGGAAAAACAGCTGGTTGGTAGGTCGGTTCCTAGATTGATGGATTTATTGATTTATATAGTGCTTAACAACAACCAACTAAAATGAAGATCGGCCGGTTGCTAGGTTGGCTAGGTTGGTGAGTTGCTACGCCGGTCGCAACCTGGTTGCTAGGCAGATAGGCCGGTTGCTAGATCTCTTGCTAGGCCGGTTGCTAGGTCGGTTGCTGGGTTGGTTACTAGACCAGTTGCTTCGTTGGTTGCTAAGCTGGTTGCCATTCCAATTCCAAGGTTTGTTGCTAGCTGGTTGCTAGGCAGAAAGGTGCTAAGTCAGTTACTAGCTTGGTTGCTATGTCAGTTGAAAAGCCGGTTCCTATGTTTGCTATGTTGGTCACTAGGTTGGTTTCTAGGCAGACAGATAGCTAGGTCAGTAGCTAGGCTGGTTGCTAGGTCAGTTGCTAGGCTGGTTGTTAGGCAGATAGGCCAGTTGCAAGGCTAATTGCTAGAGTGGTTGCTATACAGATAGGCCGGTTGCTAGGCTCAGTGATGGTTAGCTTGCTAGGTCAGTTGAAAGGCCGGTTGCTATGTTAGTTCCTAGGTAGGTTTCTATGCAGATAGACCGTTGCTAGGTTGGTTCTAGGCCCGTTATTAGGGCATAGACACTGGCCTTTCAACTGACCTAGCAATGGCATACCAACCAGTCGATCTGACTAGTAACTGGCCTTTCTGCATAGCAACTGACGCAGCAACCAACCTAACAACCCACCTAGCAACAGGCCTAGCAAAAGGCCTAGCAACCTACCTTTCTGCCTAGAAACAAACCTAGCAACCGGCCCAGCAATCAACATATAAACCGGACTTTCTGCCTTGCAACCGACCTAGTAACAAATCCGGATACTGGCAAAGAAACCGACCTAGAAACCTGCCTAGCAACCACCCAAACAAAAGACCTAGCAACAGGCCTAGAAAACAGCATAGAAACTGACCTAGAAACCAGCCTTGCAACAAGACTAGCAACCAACCTTGCAACCGACCTAGCAACCAAGCTAGCAACTGGCCAATCTGACTAGCAACTGACCTAATATCCACCCTAGCCCACAGCCTAGCAACTGATCATGCAATCATGCTAGCAACCATCCTATCTGCCTAACAACCAGCCTAGCAACCAGGCTATCAGCCTAGCAACATGCCCTTCTGACTTGTATCCAACCTCGCAACCAGCCTAGCAACTGACCAAGCTACCGGTTGATCTACCTAGCAACCAATCTAGCAACCAACATAGCAACCGGCCTTGCAACTGACCTAGCAACCAGCAAAGCAACCAACCTAGAAACAGACCTAGCAACCGGCCTATCAATCTGTCTAGCAACTGACCTAAAAACCTGCCTAGCAACCAACATATATGCCTAGCAACTGACCTAGCAACCAGCCAATCTGCCTAGCAACCGACCTTGCAACCGGCCTTTCTTCCAAGCAACAAACCGTGCCTATCTGCCTTGCAGCTATTCTAGCAACGAACATAGCAACTAGCCTTTCAACCGACTAGCAACTGTAATATCTGCCTAGCAACCAACCTAGCAACCAGCCAATCTGCCTAGAAACAAACCTAGCAACCGGCCTAGCAACTGACCTAGCAACGAGATGATCTACCCGAGCAACAAACGTAGCAAGTACCTTAGCAATCGGCGTTGCAACCAACCTAGCAACCGACCTCGCAACCGGCCTAGTAACCGACCTATCTGCCTTGGAACAAACCTAGTAACCAGCCAATCTGCCTTGCAACTGGCCTAGAACCAATCTAGCAAACAGCCTAGCAACTGGCCTAGACACCAACCTAGCAATCAGACAATCTACCTAGTAACCGACCTAGAAACTGACCAAGCAACCGGGTCAGTTTCTAGGCTGGTCACTAGGTCGGTTGCTAGGCCAGTTGCTAGGTCAGTTTCTAGTTCGGTTGCTAAGCCGATTGCTAGGCAGATAGGCCGTTTTCTAGCTCGGTTGCTAGGTCGGTTGAAAGGCCCGTTGCTATGTTGGTTTCTAGGCAGATATGCTGGTTGCTAGGCTTGTTGCTATGCCGTTTGCTATGTTGGGTGCTTGGGTGGTTTAAAGGCCAGTTGCTATGTTGGTTTCTAGGCAGATAGGCCGATTGCTAGGTCGGTTGCAAGGTCAGTTGCTGGGTTGGTTGGTAAGCCCTTTCCTAGGTTTGCTGCTAGGCCGGTTGCTAGGGTGGGTGCTAGGCTGGTTGCTAGGCAGAAAAGCCAGTTGCTAGGCCTGTTGCTTTGAAGCATTAACAATAATAAAGAAAAAGCCGAGTGCATTATGAGAACTCTTTATTTCCAACAGTTAGAGGGGTGACGTTTGTCTAGGGCTGTCAGAAATGAGTCTAACATGTACAGCATTTTAAACACATTCTTCCTCATAGCCGTTTCATTATCACTTGGAATTCTGTGGTAGTCAGTAAGATGAGACCTTCATGGACTCATTTTTTAAAATGCTGTTATGCGGACCTCCCTGCAGAGGAATTCTATTTGCACTGTTTAATATACATACACATAAGCAGCAGTATACATTTGGTAATGAGTTTTAAACAAGCCTTCTAATGCTGCCTGTGGTCAAATATAACATTGTGTCTAAAGAGAGCCTTTTCAGCTGCCACCTTTATGGAAAAGACATGTTCCAGATGTTCATCCCAAAATAATAACAGTCCAATACGAAAGTTTCTAGTTGCAGTGCCTTCATTGTGCAGTTCCCAGGTTTCTTGAAAAAATATGCAAAGATGAGGAACATCAAACAAACCTACAATAATTGATTTTTATAATAGTGAACCACCACTGCATACAAAAGCAGAAAGTTGTGTAACTCCATATTTACATTTGTGGACTCTACTAGCATAACAATCCTTAGGTGCCATATACTGGGCCTTGGTGCAGCCCTGAAACAAGACATCACGCCAAGACGTTTGTCTTTTTTCCAACTTTCTTCTGACTGCCTGCCCCTGACAAAAGATGTGACATTACTTTGATATGCAGTGATCTCATTACTTGTAATAGCATCCACAGGTGTAACAGTATATACAGTATACAGCTTCCCCCCAAATGTATTAAAACACTGAGGCCAGTCCCTTTACTTTACTTTTGCTGTAAACATTTGGGTTTAACATCATGCATTTAGTTGCAAATCCTTAGCCCTCTCAGTCTTCTTTTCCATAGAGGGTACTGCTCCTTGTGGCTGTTCATCTTATAGCCAAGCATCACTCTTGCTGTGTTATAGATCAGCTGGTTTGTTTCAGTTATGGTTGCAGTAGAGATTGTCTGTAGTGCCTCACATAGTCTTTGTCAGAGGGTCTGCCACCCTGTGTCCAGGTTTCCAGCTTAACTATGATTTATCTTTCAGGTCAGCTACTCTGGCATTCAACGTAGGTTATTCTTGGGACTTGATACCAAATCCTCTGACCCGACATCCTGGCTCACCCTTGCCAAAGCATTTGTGTCGTACCTCGTCAATCTCTATGATTTTGTGATAGCAGTTGCTTCTTGTGGACACTGAGCTACTAATTGTTTTAATGTCAGTCTGGATGGTGGGTGTTGAAGAGTCTGTAGGTCCCACATATGTCCACTTTAAGGAATGCCACACCAATTTTTACATCATGTTCACTTTGCTTTAGAGCTACTCAGTCTGTTAAACTGTTGAGTGAACTTTAAGAAAATAACCCAAGGGAAACCTGTTAAAAATGACCAAAGAAAAAAATCTGTTGTGTTATATTGTGGGAAATGCAGGATCGAGTGTTTCTGAAGCCTGAGTTATGCTAGGGAATACATGTCAAAATATGCTGGCCTGTGATTCGTGGTTTCTGTCTCTTGTGAGATGGATCGCATATGAGAAAATGGGCCCCTTGGCAACGAAACGAGAAAGGCCCCCATATCTTCACAGAAGGAAAAAAACGACAGCCTTCTGCAGCTGGTTCATGTTTCTTTTCTACCATAGTTTGTTTCGCTTTTTGCTTCTGTGTGCAAGTACACGATGCTCTCTTGTGCCTTTTTTCATGTGTACACTGTTTTTTTGTAAAATGCAGCTTTTGCCTTTTAAAGCACATGTTTTAAAACAGACCATAAAAGCTCTTCTAGGGGTATGAAAGTCCAAAAGGGATAAGAAAAACTCTTTCATTTGCATGCAACCTTAAGGGTTTAGATTGGTGTCAAAGCAACAAATTTAAAGCTTTGGTGTATTATTCATGCATTAAAGTCAATCAGACTTGGCCTCTGTTTATATTTGGAGTATTAATACTTCTTCTGTCAGCCATCTTGAAATGCCCAGGGACCCATTTGGGTGTGAAGCCATTATCTCATTACAGCTGGGACAAAGAAACTCTGAATACAATCACAAGTCAAATCTGATGACAACTGCTTAAAAACATTTGCAGACCAGTTAAGGTTTCAGAAAGCTTTCCCCTCCTGAGATTTATACTTTTAATATATTTGCTTTTGTGGAATTCCCTCTTTGAGAACCATATGTCTCTCTTATAGAGTACGCCTCATTTCTTGATATTTTGCTTCTAAGGAGCCATTAAAAAAAGGGCACTAAACTCAAGGGGTTAACTGGTGATGTCTACACAAAACAGCAACTTAGCAAAGAACCAATTTTATATTTATATTATATTCTAAATTGTATATTTAGGCACTTTTTTACTAGCAGCCTGTTGCAAAAACACATTGTTTCTTCCAATTTCTTTAGCTGAATCCACGACAAAACACAGTTTGACAGGAATAAAATTGGGGTTTTTTTGTTTGTTTTTTTTACAGCTGTTAGCTGAAAACCTGATATGTCTGTATGGTGAGTGGTATGTCCCTAAAGACTATGCCACTGCACAGCATTATGTCTGCAAAAGTGGGCGAAGACCTGACACAGGACCTGATAGATGGATCTAAGCTTTCAGCTGATCCATTTACTGTTCATCAAAGCCTCATCAGAAGTGGTCTCAGCGGACGGGCGGCTGTCAAGACGCAATTCCTAATGAAGGGAAACAGGGAGAAAAGGCGGAGGGACAATAACTGGACAGAAAATCAATGGCAACAGGTCTGATGGAGTGATAAAGCCAAGTTTTAGAAATTTTGGTCCAAATTATTGTCAATATATATCCGGACACTGAGTGTCTACAGCTATCAGTAAAACACACTATTTGGTTGGCAACAACTTCATAACAATAATCCCAAACACACTGCCAGTGCAGTAAAACCATACTTGGATAGAAAAACACAGTGACATGAAAGCAGTGCAGGATCATCTTGATAAAACTGAATAAAAAGCAGCAACATACAAAGAGGAGCTTTGAGTGTGCTTCAAGAAGCCTGGAGAACTGTTCCTGAGACTGTCAGGTTTGGACTCTGGCAAGCAAAGCAGGATCCCAATGCAGGACTCAACAGGCAAGGAACTTAATTCAATTAAAGCTTTAATAGAAAAACTCTGAAAACCATAAGCATGGATGTGACCGACACAGCGGGAGGAAACCAATAACAACACAACAAGGACCAGGGGGAAACACAGGCACTAAATACACAAAGGCATGATGAGGGAATGGGCCACAGGAGGTGAGCAAGGCTGAACATAATTACACTAACGAGACAAGGGGAAGCAAAACTAAATACAAAGCAGCAGGAACACAAGACTGTCAAAATAAAACAGGAAGAGACTAAACACATGCAAACTTAACACAGAGTGAACCAAACCAGACCATAACAGAGATCTAGATACAACACACAGGGAACACTGGGATGTCAAACTAAACACAAGACATGAGACTAGAGACTAAGACATGAGAACAAAACACACATAGCAACAATAACAGTACAGGATGACATGGAGGCAAACTAGACTAGACAACTGCACCTATTTCATGTCTTTGTAGCAAAATATAAAGACTTCTCCTCGGCACTCTCATGTTTCTGGTTTGTTTTGAAAGCCAAACGATATTTGAATGGAAACACATCTGTGTCCTCAGCACAGCAGATGGTGCCAGACTGCAACCAAGAATCAGCATGTAAATGCATGTGATCTTATGGCATCAATAAATAACACTGTCATAAATCAGTGTCAAATGCACATATGCATTTTCTTTAAAGGTTTTTGACCCTCTTAAGATACATATACATAAAACATGTCCATAAAACACACCAGTTTCCTTTTGTGAAAGCACAAATAAATAAATAAAAATTTTAAAAAAGGGCCAGCAACCCAGAGTTCACACGTCTAAACCCACTGTTCTCTGGACTAATGAAAACTTGTGTCAGGGAACTGTGCTGCTAGCAATGAATCCACCACAGGACAAAGATGATAATGAGATAAATACACAAATTAAATTTACAAGAAAGTAACTCAATATTTGGAAATCACACTGAATCTCTCTGTCTCCCAAATGGGTGTTTCCATTAAACAGCATTTGAGTCTAAGCAGGACAAAAGCCTCAGTCTGTGGCGTAAGTGCAGAGGAAGGGAGCTGATGCCATCTATTGATTAGCTCCACATTCCTGCTGTTTAGAGCCTGAGGACACAGTTTGCTTTTTAAAGCAGCAATTGTTGAGGAGGGATACGCTATATATTCCTCTGCAGTGTCTGTTCTTGGTGTCATGATGTACTTTGGCTGCTGGACGAGCGTTTGAGCCAAAGGTCAGATTGGAAAAAGCTGCAGTGTGATATTTATTAGAAGCAACCAGGTTGTGTTTAAAAGTTTAAAAGCAGGCCTCGCCTGCTGCAATTCAAAGTTGTATTTGCTATTCCCTCAGTAATATCACATACCCCGGGAACTCAGTTGTGTCAGAATGACAGCAGTGTAGACTGTGCTGAGCTGGTATGCTGGCCGTGCTGCTAAACTTCAGCTCGGTTCAAGAACAGCTGTTTTCTGTGACTGTGATCACGCTGATAATTATCTGCTGCTCACTGATGCCATCCAGTGGCTGCAATAAAAAACAGCATTGGCCACGTGACTCATACGTTTCTGAGCGTCTGACCCATGCTTACATTATGAGTTAATGGTATTTATCTGGCTGAGCAGATTAGCTTGACAGGATCTGCAGTTTCCTGTTGTAGATGTTTAAGAGCTTTTATAAACAGTTGTGCTACGGCCAACTTAATTTTTTGGATAGGCTGCTGGAAGTAAAACAAATAGATTAAAACAAAACAAAACCCATAAAACATTAAATAACAGTACAATTGGCACCATTTAGAAATGTTCGAACTTTCAGTGGTAAGAGGAGACAATTAAAATTATGTACAGTGTCAGTATGTTTTAATATATTTTTTTAACATCTTTAATTGCATTTAACTTCGTCACAGCTGCAGTCACACCAACACAGATACATTCTGACTTAAAATATTACCCCCCCCAAAAAAAATCCATATGTGACTTTAAAAGGAAAGAGGGAAAGAAAATCTTTTATCAGGATTTTCTGGGGCATTTTTATGACTTCCAGGTCAAAGGTGGAAGAAGATTAGAGAATTTTAAAACATGTAAATAACCTTGAATGGTGTGGAAAGAAGCCCTGTGGAGACATGCATGCAGCCATTGCAGTGGGCCCTCTGTCCAATGCTTGTTCAGCTGTGGCACAATCTCATCCCACCGTAGATCATGGATGGACTCAGGTTTCTTCTGCAGCAACAGAGGCCAATTATCATTCTCTGAAACCCTCAAGCAAAGCGATATTCAACAAACATCAAGGAAAACACAATAGGAAGAGAAATAAACTTATGGCTAAGGGGGTTAGAATGTTTAAGGTTTCTAAATCTTCTGTGTATTGTGAAGAAGAGGAAGAAGTGTGGGACTTTTCCCTGGCTAAGGTTCAGAGAACTTTGATGCTACACAAGGGGCTTCAAGGCATGAGAACCTCCGGCTGCACTGGGATTGGACTCGCTGAAGCCTGGGAAACGCACACCCAGCAACAACACATGCACACCCTGACTTCAAGCTGTATTCTTTACAATAATGTGATCATTTCCTTTATTTGGCCAAATAAAATAAAGGTTTCACATATTATGCCCTTCCATACCCAGAGAGTCACACATAAAACCTTAAAGAGGCACAGCTGCTAATTAACACAACAGTAAAGCATCCCTGCTTTAAAGTTCCATCTCTCAACAGAGCCACACAGTGGCCAAATGCTTACACTGTGAGAATACAAATATGCCAATACTTTCAAATATCAATTATCTGTTATTGTAATCATTGCCAAGCTACTACGGTATTCAAATAATAATACAAAGACATTTCCTCCTTTATTTTATGCACAGTGATGATGACATTAAACTATGTGTTGGTGTCAGAGGAGCTGATCTATTTCAGAAACTGTTGATCTACTGGGATGTTCCCACACAACTATCTCTAGGGTTTACAGAAAATGGTCTAAAAAAAGAGAAATTATATAGTGAGTTCTCTGTGAAAAAGCACATTATTGATACCAGAGGTCAGAGGAGAATGGTCAGACTGCTTTGACCTGATGGGAGGGCAACAGTAACTCAAATAACTTATTACAATCAAGATATGTAGAAGAGCATCTCTGAATGCACAACTCCTCAAACCTTGAAACAGATGAGCTACAGCAGCAGAAGACCACACTGGGTGCCGCTCCTGCCCTAAGAACAGGAAACTGACGCCGCAGTTCACATGAGCTCAGGAAAACTGGACACTAGGAGATTGGAAAATCATTGAGTCTTGATTTCTGCTGCCAGATTCAGATGGTAGGGCTACACTTTGGGCCCTTTAGTACTGTACCAGGTGATAGATGTGAAGCCGACAACTCTGCAGCAACTGTGTGATGCTATCCTGTCAATGTCTGTCTGTCTGTCGATAGACCGTGCAGCAGGGGTTAAACTGCCAGATGCAGAACTTATGCTAACTTTATGCTAATTTAAATGGAAATAGACATATTTGCATCAACACACATATTTATTTCCTGGGACCATTCTGAGTATTTCCTTATATGAAATCATTAGTAGTGTCTCTGAAATATGTATAGACATTTTGTGGTTGTCAGGGTGGCTGTAGCTCAGGAGGCAGAGCAGGGGAGTCACCCCGAGTTGCTCTTGATGTGCCTGCAGTGTGATTGTGTGTGTGAATGTTAGCTGAAAAGCACTTGGATGCAGAAAATGCTTGTATGAATGTGTGTGTGAATGAGACATGCTGTATAAAGCACTTTGAATCGAGTAGAAATGTGCTTTATAAAAACCCTTCCATTTACCAAACATGCTGTTTCTGGTTTCAGCCACAGAGTGCAGAGACACACAGCAGCTGATGAGACCACAGCCTAGGACTGTAACAGCCCCTCTGCCTGTTCTCCTGTGCACCATAAATAAATGACTGGTTTCATGACCATATTCTGGCTCCCTAAACTTTGAAAACCCCTGTTCTAAAAAGCCCTGTATACTATGTTTCTGATTCACCCATTCACTCAAATAGCTGCAGATTATTTATGTGAAGCGCTTCCTTGCCGTGAGGACCAATTCTTGCACTGTTACACTTTAACAACCAGGTGGTTCAAGTGTTAAAAATTGGATGTCTATGATCATCTGACAGATGTGCCTCAACATATAAAAAAAGCTTCTTGTCAGGATAACCCCCGTCTTCTAATCATCTCTATCATTTTTAAAACACATTTCTAGTGAAACCTCCTGATAACAGACTGATCGCTGTCACTCTGTGTTCACTATGTACAGATATTAGAGATGCTCCCTGAACTGCATTTCAAATGATTTCCAAGTATTAAGTAAATATTTTACAGAAACTGTGGCAGTATCTCAGTGGAACACAACCCTGCGTGTTTGTGATTAGAAAATCTTCCTTCCACATGGGGGCTGCAAAGAGATATGGACATATCTATATCCATATCATATCCTGAACTGAAAATCTGGTATATTTATTTGTTTTTTTTCATTTATTTATATTATGTAGCAGGGATAATGCACCTGTATTGAACCAGATATAACTAAAAGCTCTTTTTCATTTGTCATCCCAGGGTGGAGGCCCCTAATGATTTATATCAGTGGTTCCCAAAGTGATAATAGGAGGTGGTTAGTTTATGATATATACCTAAATTTACTGCTTTTGTCTTGAAGTTTGTGTCCCAAATTTTATTTGCACTTTAGACATGGAGAGTTTTGAGGGGACAGTGTCTTGAGGTCGCTGTTGGCCCTGGGGAGGTTTCCACTCAGCCCAACTTCAGAGGGTAGGTAGATATGGATGAATGTGTGTCTTTGTCGCAGTCTTTGTGAGTGTATTTAGGTGAGTGTGTGTGCATCTGTGCATATATTTGTATGTTTTTGTGCATCCGTGTGTGCATGTTTGTATGTATGGCTAGACCTGGGTCTGGGCCTTGTGCCTTACCTCCCTGCTGCTCCTCGCTGGTCTGGGGCCCTTGCTCCTCGACTGGGGGAGGGCTCCATCTGGGACCTCCCTCTCCCGTCTGCTAGAGTGGGCATGGAGTTGTCGTCATGGCTCTTGTTGGGCTGCTAGTGACCCGGGTTTCCTGGGTCTATCTCTATCCGCCTGTAGCTTCTGATGGGCGGAACTATGGCGTTCTGCCCTCGTTGGTAAGTACATTAAATGACACATGCTGAGGAAAAAGAAAAGAGAAAAGAAAAAGAAAGAAAATGGGAGAGAGAAAGGGGGAGAAAAAAGGAGAACAGGGAGAAAATGGAAAAAAGGGGGAAAAAGCACAAGCAAATAAACCAAATAGTTCATCACTTGCTGAACCTGTAAGAGCAGAAAAGAAAAGAAAAAACATACAAAATACTGACAATACTTGCAAAAATAAATTTGTCTGTGGAAAATCAAAACAACCGAAGCATGGCTATGCAAACCAACATTTTTTTTTGTGTTGTGATTGCATGGGCGCTTTTGTCTGGCCTAGGCTCTTCGATTCCATGAAATCTTCCTGTCTAGAAGTCTGTCTTCACTCTCATCAAAATTGCGTATGTAAATTTTGTTATATGTAAAGTCCTAATGCAAATTTGTGACCCACTTGTCCCTGGGATGCAAATTTCTTCTTTTTTTTTAAAAGCCTGTCATGTCTGGCAGATCTTGCAAGCAGAATTGTGATCTGAATGCATTGTTGTGCCAAACATATTTGCTCTTCCAAAAAGAGCTCTAAAGGTTCTCTATAGGCCCCTCTTGTTAGTGTTTGACCCATTATTTATTTGAGTTATTATTCACATTCATATATCTTTGCCGGGGGGGGGGGGGTTATGAAATTTTTTGGTTTTTAAGGGGCGTCCAGGGCTTTTGATTTGAACTTTTT
>VUQK01013459.1:0-11642 GCA_015106715.1 Bujurquina vittata | reverse complement strand
ATAAGCATACAAATCCATCCATCCATCCATTCATTCATTCATTCATTCATTCATTCATTCATTCATTCATTCATTCATTCATTTTCTTCTGCTTATCAAATTCATGGTTGCAGGGGGCAGCTGTCCCAGCTATCATAGAGTGAAAGGCAGGGTGCACTGTGAAAGGTCACCAGTCTGTCGCAGGGCTAACAGAGAGAATCACTACAATTTAGAATCACCAATTAACCTAACCCCACTATTTCCACTTAAGGTTCAAATGCTCTTCAAAATCATTGGTTTTAGTTTTAATTTAAATTTCAGTGTCACAGCTTTATGTGAAAACAAGATTGTGCAGTTGTGCGGTGTACTGATGATCATGTTTGCCTATTAAACAGCATATCGGAGGCTGAAGCAAAAGATGTTCACCGGAGCTTGAAGGTCGCAGCTGGAATATTCAAGAATCTCAAGGTGAAGGAGATGTAATTTCTTTCATCAGTGGAAAATAGAAATGTGGTTTAGAATCAGTTTTATTATACAAACTGAAAAGCAGATACAATGCTCTGATCAGTCTAGTTACCGCTGCAAAGAACATTAATGAAACATTTTGAACTCTTTTTTTATGCACATTGTGCTAATACTGCATGACAGAATATTAATCTATAGTTCTCCTTGTTTTGGCATCATCTGTACAGGAAGCCCACATCCCTCGCCTCATCACCCCTGCTGAAAAGGGCAGAGACCTGGAGCCCCGAGTCATTGATGCATACATCATCCAGTGTCAAGCAGAAGCACAGGAAGGTAACAACAGGGAGTGCTGTGAAATCATAGTTCTTATATTACTGAAAGAGCTCTGTGAGCTACAATGATATTGGTCTGCTGACTCTTATTTTTAAGATTTTTATTAAAAAAAATCTTAAAAATAAACTTGAAGTACAGATACTAATCCAGGGCACAGTGTCTGTTTGAGACACGTTGCATTTAATCTTATTCAGCCTGTTATAAGCTGAAGTAATGCAATGGTATAATACTGAATATAACTACTACGGTAGTATAAGATAGCAAATTTGCTTTTTTTCCCCTGTAGTGTTATTTTATTTAGACAGACTTTAAAACAGGCTCTAAAAGCAGCTTGTTTTAAAGAGTTAATTTTAAGTTTTGCCTTATGGTATGTCAATACTGCCTGAATAGTGAATGCTCATATGGCCAAGTTTCAAGTTATGAGGTCAGGGTGTGGCGCAGATAGTCTTTCTTCTTTTACCTCTCTGTGATGTCATTGAAAGCACATATCCCTAATATGGCCATCTCTGCCACTAAGCTGCGGGTGTAAGCACAAAAGCTCCGCCCACCTGCTGTTCAAACGTGTTTAACCCATTAACAGCGGGCAGTAGCCCCTATACATCTGTTACCTTCCCTTACTTGCCGTGAACAGCTGCGACACAAAGGCCCAATACAAGATTATTTAACTTCTATATTTGTATAACTGTGAATCACTCAGAGCTGCTCTAGTAGAGTCCAAGAGTAAAAACTGTACAAAACATCCAGCAGCTAAAAGGCCTGAGTTATAGAGTCCATCATCATGGTCACTGATTGTATCAGTATTTTAATTTTTTCCTCTTTTTTTTCATTTTACAGTGACAATTGCCAGAGCCATTGAACTGAAGCACAATGCAACACTCGTCGCAGCTTTGGCATTCGAGACGGCAAACTTCTATCAAAAAGCTGGTCAGTACTTTACAAATAATAATAATAATAATAATAATAATAATGAAAATAATAATTAATAATTCTGCATGGGTTTCCTCTGGGCACTCCGGTTTCCTCCCACAGTCCAACGATATGCACTTACAGGGGTTAGGTTAATTGGCTAATCTAAATTGCCTGTAGGTGTGAATGTGAGTGTGAATGGTTGTCTGTGTCTCTGTGTTAGCCCTGCGACAGGCTGGCACCCTGCACAATAAATAAATACTTTATAAATTAAACACAAATAATAAATGCCAGTTATCATGACTAATAATACTTTGCTCACATTTTAGTGCAACAGCATACTGACATGTATTCAGAAGGTTTGGTATATTAACACTGGTAGAGACTTAAGTCAAATTGGTTTCCGGGGCGGGCTCGGTGATGAAGCAGGGGCCAGTGTGGTTCTAATTACACCAGAGCAAATATTGGTTGGGACATCTCCCTACCGTCCCTTGTTAATCATGCCCATTGATTGGTAGGGACATAACCGACATTATTTGATATCGATACAGACGTATGTCTACTGTCCCTGCTTAATTCTACAGCCCTGATTCCATTCAGGCTGGCCCATTATAGCCCAGAGCAAACAGAAAACATGTTCAGCTTCAGACTAAGTCAGAATTATTCAGCCTGACACAGCAAATACTGGTTATATTGACAACACTGCAGTGTTTGAACGTCAGCTAGTAGAACAGATTAGTCGTGTTGCAGATGGTGCAGATACCGGCATGCAGTTAATTACAGTGCAGTCATGTCCTGATGTTTTACATGCAGTGTGGCTGAGAGAAACAAATAAATAAAATTAATAAATAAATAAAATGCTGGGACTTTTTTCCCTCCTGGGTCCTCGTAGTTTGTGGTCTGTGTTTTTTGTTTTTTTTAAACGGGTACAAATATATTTGTCCCTTTAGTTTTTCCACTTCTTTGTTTATTCCGTCACCTCCATTGCAATATTTCAGCAATCTCCCTCCAGAGTCCATATATAGATATTATGATTAATATTCCTTATATTGAGATGCTGATTGTTATTCTCTTGCTGACAAATTTAAAAACTGAGTCATAAAAGTAGCTGGAAATGCTTTTGAGGGACCGATGGTGCTGAACAGGCCAATCACATTTGTTGCGGGCTGTGTCGCCCCAACAGGAGGTGCAGGTCAGGTTACGGTGTAGATTTCCTGCTCGATAATTGATGGTAATTAATACATCATGCACCTGCATAAGTGGCCAGCAACATTGCTGGCCACTTACCAGGTTACGTTTTACCTAAATAAGTGGCGCAGACTCATGCTATATAAATGCAGTATATAAAAGAGCTAAGAGTATACGGAGCTTAATGTGACAAAATCATTTTAATAATAGTTGTTTTTTGTTGATTACACTGTTTTGTTTGTTTTTTTATTGTATGGGCCCAAAACCAAAATCAAAGTTAAATTAATTGCACAGCCCTAATAATAAGTATTATTATAAACCTTATTTATATAGCACCTTTAAGACAGATGTTATTAAGACCATTAACAGATAAAAATTAAAAAACATTAAGATAAAAAAACATTTAGTCTATAAAATTTTTTTTTAATAAGGGATGTAAAGGAAGTCAGTGATTTTACAAGTCTGATCCCCTTAGGCAATGCATTTCAAAGCCAAGGGACTTTGAAGCTGCGCTCATCTTTAGATGTGAACCTTTACTTTGAAGACGAACAGTCAGGAGGTAGAGCAAACAAAACAGGACCTAAAATTGAACATTGTGGTACTGTACACCACAGGCAAAGTGAGCTTTTGCATATGGTTAGTGAAAATGTTCTTTTAATATTAAATGAAGCTTAGTATTCTGTCTCTCCAGATCACACACTGAACACCTTGGAGCCAGAGTGCAGCAGCAAGTGGAGGAAGTATCTTCAGCTGAAGCAGCACTTTTACATGGCTTATGTAAGCTAAAGTTTGCATGATGGATAAAAACTACTACTCTATAAAAAGAGTATTATTCCACACTTGGTTCCAGATTGTGCTCACTGATTCTGTTTGCAGGCGTACTGCTATCATGGACAGACGCTGCTGGCAAGTGACAAATGTGGAGAGGCCATAAGATCCCTCCAGGAAGCAGAGAAATGTATGTATGTCCAAACTGCTTAACAAATTTATTAGACAACCTGTCATAAAAACAAGAAAACAAATATTTTAGAAATCTGTCTTGAATCTTGTTTTAAACTAAAACTCATATTGTTATGTATTAGGCAAGTAACAAACTGAAGTCATGTTCTTATACCCAAATTTGTGATGGCACACTGGACTTTTCTGAGAAGTTAGAAGTTAATCAAACACAACATTCAACCACTAAAACAAAATTTTCTGTTCAGGAATGTAAGTGGATAGCTGTAATTTGGCATGTTAATTAAAAAAAAGCATTTTTATTCAACTTTTCATTAAAACTGTAAATTTGTTAATTCATGGATAACACCAAGAACCTTACAGTGGCTAGCGGTCTAATACATAGTAATAAAGTTGTTAAGCACTGTATATTAGACTAAACTGTTGTTGTTTTTTAATGTCTTCTGTCTTTACTCCTAAACAAAGCTATATACTTAAATATATATACTATATACTTAAATTTACTTCATTATTATTCTGCTGCAAACATATTGTATTTCATTATTTGTTGATCTGGAAGCACAAGCCAGTCAGATGAAGTTCTGATGGCACAGAGAAGCATGATGCTGCCTTATTACAAGTGTAAGTTGTAACCTTTGCACAGAAGTTATGTTACTTGTAGACTGCAGTGCTTACTGAATGTTACAATGTAGCTGAAGCATAACAAATAACCTGTAGGTTAACAGGTGCTTCCTGTGTGATTGCTGCAGAATCTGCAGACACATCAGGAGTTGAGCTTTTCAGTTGCTTGCTCCCTGGATAATTTTGTATTACCACAAAAACATCTCCGTGTAGGTTACTCCCGTGCTGAAGCGCTGTGTAAAGACTACCGTCAAACCAAAGGCCCAGGTACCACGGCCAAACCATCGGAGCAGCTGTTCTTCCTCAAACTGGGTGGCCTCATTAAAATGACACTGGAGAAGTGCCAGAGAGAAAACGGCTTCATGTGAGTCAGTCAGAACCCAAACACACAGCTTTCACTGTCGCACAACTGACACGTCACAATTTCTACTGGAGCGTTGAAGTCAAACTGTGCCTCGTAACTATGAGGGCATGTTTTCAATTATTAAAGACATATTTTCCATTCTTTTTACAACTGTCTGACATAAAGTTAATGCCGTTTTAATCCAAGCACATAAAACACCAGGCTGTTACAGGAACAGAGGACAAAGTCACAGAGAATTAATACTTTATGTTCGCATTTCTGTCAGCTTGTGTTGTTAGATTTGACTGCCAGCTGGCTGCCCCGAGCTTCACTTTTCAAACACTTCCCTTCAGGTTTATGTCCCTGTAAATTTGAATATGTACGTCATACAAACGGCTTTGTATCTCGTCATTGTCACAATATTGTTTGCCTTCATCCTTTTACCTCAAACTAATGTGTGATCTTACTTTAGTTCCACACTGCCACCTTTTGTGTTGGATGTGGGCAGGGTGTTTCCTAATTCATGCACAAAAATAGCGAGATTATGTGGACACACCTGCCTGCTGTACCACCACCCAACCTGCCTGCTTCTCATTGCCAATGAATTGAATAAATAGACTAGAATTTATATGGCAGTTTTCTGCTCTGAGCATTTTTGCACTATGAGCCACATTCACTCAGACACAGATTCACCCAGGGATGGTTTATCGCCCAGGGACACATCAACATAAGCTGTAGCTGGATGTTTAACCACAAACTAATTAGTAGATGACCTGCTCTACTTCCCAGGCCACGGCTGCCTTTATGTTAACTGTTGGTGTGCCCTGTGCTGTTTGTGCGGGAGTGTTAAATTGATTCTTTAAAAACTACCGTCGGCTGTCAGTGCTGCCCCTCAGCCTCCTGGCAGTAGAACCTTTAGGTGGCCCGTATTTCCTGGAAGTACAACTTCTTTAACACATAATTACCGGGTCTCAGTAGATCTTAATGGGGTGCATATGAGCCTTAGTCACTTGCAAATGACTAAGTAAGTACCAGGAATGAGAAATGCTAAAAATCACAGTAAATATAAACCACAGAGAATGCTGCCACTTTCTTTGTTTGGTATTATTTTGGTAATGGTAAGAACATCAAGATTCAAACTTGGCTGCGGTTTTTAGTAGATGCACCTATGGTGTGAATTTCAACATTCTAGGTTGCATCGTTCTCGAGTTAGCATGTTCACAAAGTTGAAAGTATGTGTGAAGTACACGGGCCCTGACTTAAGCCGATCGCAAAGTATTTAAAGTGACAGATTAAGCTTGATGTAAGATTGACATATGATACAGTGAGAAACACACTCGAGGATTCCCATCATGGGCTTTCATAAGGGTCTTTGAAAGCATTCAAATGTAAAAACCTAAAAGTTCCTCTTTCCACCTGCTACTTTGGACAGATACTTCCATAAAGTCCCAGCCGAGGCGCCCCAGCTGGACATGAAGGCGAGTTACGGCCTGGCTGAGCCAGCCCCCTTTGAGCTGCCACCTCTCAGTGAGCAGTGCACTCCTGAAGTCTACGCCACCTTCGATCTGACAAAGGGAGCCAAAAATGACAAGGTACACACAAAATTATGTATTTTTTTATATTACTGAGGTTGTATTTGATAATAGATATTATTATTATTATAATAATAATTATTTTACGTGCAGGCCAAGCCCAAGGAGGAGGAGGTGAAACCGGTGAAGGAACCAGATTTGAAGCCTCAGAAGGACACAGGCTGCGCCATCTCCTAAACTTTCCAATCATTACGTTTTCAGCCTCATGTTTCATGACTATCATTTACAATGATGACATCCATTTTGTTTCCAAGCAAAACTCCAGAGATATCTTATTTTTTTGCAACATTAAGTCACAATGTTTCACATTCATGCTGAGACATGCATATTGTATTTAGGTATGATCACCATTATCGCAGCATCTAAGCCAGAGCCAGTTATGTGGCGAGATCCTCAGAAGTTTTAACTCTGAGAATCACGTCAGCTGTTATGGCTGCTTTAATTGGAACATGAAAATAAATAAGCCTTATAGGTAACATGGTCTTATCAATGGTGCCTTTGGCTGCAATGTAAACTAGTGTCTGTGATTATAGATAATTCAGATAATGGAAACTGATGTATTACAGTGGCTGAAAGTGGCCTCTTGGACTATCTAAAAATGCAGTAGTTATTCTTTTAATATTGAACTTTTAGCACTACAGACAATGAAATGCATTTTATCCAGAAGGAGTAAATGCAGTTTCCTGCATTCTCTCACTCAGCCTGTATACATATTATTGAGATAATTGAAGCTAAAAATGCATCTTAAGTGTTCAGAATGTCCTCATTTAAACATTTATGCTGATCAATAGAAATCCAAATGAGTACTGGATACACAGAAGAGGCGGGGTCTTATTGCAGTTGAATTTGGTTTTATTTTAGCTGTAGTAGCAGTTTACAATCCATATTTAATTTGCACCACAACGTCTGTATTATAGTTTTTGTACATGAAATAGCTGTTTTCTACTTTGTTCATTTAAAGGAACTTTATTATTACATGTGGCTGAATTATTTTTCATCACGTTGTGAATTTATGTCTTATCCCTTTTGCCTGTAGTTTTAATTTATTTCTGTTCTGTGGGGTTTATCAGACAATTTGAAACACTTAAGATAGTTTAAGGAGCTTTGAAACTCCAGTCACATGTTTTTGGTGGTGTTTTAGTGTGTGCATTGGAGTAGTTTAGTCACTGATGCATAAACGGCTTGGATCAGTTGCTGCTGATAGTTGAGACAGTACTGAACAAGTACTGAGTGCAGGCCCCGTCCTTAAAGACACAGATCGATTTGTACATCTGTGTCGGACTTGCGTTTGAAGTCTCTGATATTGTCCAATGTCTGACTTTCAAAATAAAAGCCCTGTCAAATAAAACTCACTAATTACTGGGGGGAAAAAAACGAATACTGCTTACACACACTCATTTAATCTCAATGTAAATTTGCTTCCCCGAAGTCGACTGAGCACAGTATCATCTTTGTACTCCATATTCAGCTTTGCACTTATTTCATCCTTGTGGTTTGGTTTCAAACGTATTTGATTACAGTGAGCTGTGAGGCATGGCAGGAATACATTCCACTCCCTTTTTAAGACAACAGTTTAATCATTAGGGTCATCATCATCATTATTACACTGTGCACTCTTGTAGCTCTAATGGTGTCCTTCATGTAAAAGGTATTTCAAATGATATTAAATAATCCGTTAAAACTCCTCTTTTTCTTGTTGTTTGTTTGCAGATCTGAGTACAGTTAAAATTATCACATCACATCCACAGGACGACAAACCAACACAACAGGCTTAAATCCTCTTATACTGTAGGTGCATGTATTTCAGCACACAGATATCTTATGAAAGAACAGTGGCTCTGCATATTTTTCAAATTCCCACATTATTTGAATACCCAAAAAATGTGGTTAAGTTGTACAGGAACCTCTGTGACCTCTTTCCTCAGCATGAAACAGGAATTAAACTTATCAGACAAATGCAGAACATCAAGCTTTTCCTGTTATGTTCATGTTTTTGGACAGCATACAACTGTGGGAATTTTGTCTCCATATCACCAAATTTTAAATCAGTCAGTTCATCTTGAATGAAATGTAGACTTTCAGCTTTAATCAGCGGTTTAACAAAAATCCTGCAGTAGGTATAAATCCCTTTCTAAGGAGCCAGCTGAGTGGGTTTGTGAAAGCTTCGTATTAATATCACAATTACACAATAATTCCTACCTCTAAAGAACATTGTGAGAAGTTTAAAAAAAAAAACGGAACATGTTATAACTTAAATTATTGTTTTTGCTGCTTCCTTTAGGGGGCACTACAGCAGATCATCTTGCATCTCACCCTTTGTCAAGTATATCCCTCGTCCAAACCATCTCAGCCTCTCTAACTTTGTCTCAAACCTGAGCCGCCTCTCTCATATACTCATTTCTAATCCATTCTGGCCATTTCTACTGAAAGTATCTTCCTCTCTGCCAGCTCCAGCTTGGCCTCCAGTATTTTTGTCAGTGCCAGCGTTTCCAAACCCTCACAGCAGTTCTCACTACCATCTTGTAAACCAGGGATCCTAAACTCCAGGCCTCGAGGTCCGGTGTCCTGCAGGTTTTAGATGTGTCCCTGATCCAACACTCCTGAATCAGATGGCTGAATTACCTCCTCAGTATGCAGTTCTCCAGAGTCCTGCTAATGACATCTATATTTGACTCAGGTGTGTTGAAGAAGCGACACATCTAAAACCTGCAGGACACCAGCCCTTGAGGCCTGGATTTGAGGAGCCCTGTAAACCTTCCTTTCAGTCTCACGTCTATCCTTCTGTCATAAATCACCCCTGACACTCGTCTCCACCCACTCCACCCCGCCTGCAGTCTCTTCCTCACCTGCACCTGTGTAGCCAAGATTAAGTACATAAACACAACAGCTAAACAGTTGACTCAGCCTACCTGCACAACAACTGCCTCCCATGTTTGACTGTAAACCAAGCCTGAGCTACCCTGACATTAAACAGTCTGGACATTAGCAGATAATCTGGCTTATTATTTGTGCTTCGTCATTTCTCCACCACTTTTCCAAGCTGACATTCAACACACCACTGCTACCTTCCAAGTCCAGCCCCTTGAGTCCAAGAGTGAAACCGACTGCATTACAGTGACAGCCCTCGTGAGTACTTGCCTGTGATTAAGGTGCGCACTGCTGTATTTCACATCTCAGGTTTCAGGACAAATCCTGAATCCTGTGCTTATTTTTCTCCACAACGCAGAGCCAGCATGAATGGGCATGAAGCACAGCAGTGACATGAAACAAAGAATGGATACTGTCCCTTTGGAGCGATAAAGAAACACTGTTACAATCTGAACAATGAGCAACCAGGAAGTAAGTGCTGTAATAACTAAGCAAGGCAAACATAGCTGTGTTCACAAAATGAACTTTCTACAGCTCTTTTCATTAGTCTGGTGCTGTGGGGAATTGTTTTATAAATGCAGTGAGTAAAAAATAAGCAAAGAAAAGACAACACACTGTATATGGATGATAAGCTGTAAATAAATAAAAGTGTTCTCATCTGTTAGACATCAGCAGACGACCTTGAAACAAATTTTGGGGGGCCTGCTTCGTCCAAAGAGAGGAAGGTGATTCACTTCACCAGCGGTGAAACTCTGGAAGCAGAAGACAGCGAGGAGGAAGAGGAGCAGTCGTCAAACAGAACTCCCTTTGAAGAATCCCAGCAGAAGGTGGGAATCTGTTTAGGGACAAAGCTTGTGTTGAATCTTTGACAGCAGTCGCCTCACGTGTTTGCATCACTTTTCTTCTCAGCCTAGGCTCTCATTCAAGAACGTGGCCATTCTAGTTGGGAGGTTTTCACTGCTGGGTAATGAAATAATGGATACTAAGCCACAAATGTAGCTATTTATGCAAGTTTCACTGAGTCTCCACATTTTATGTCTCCATAATTAGCCTGTGATTTCCTTGGAGAAAGATTCGCTCGTGCATTTGGACTCAGTGCAGCCAAATACCAGTACGCCATAGATCGCTATCACCGTGATCGCAAGGTAATATGTTCACAACATTCAAGCAAGCAAAGCTGTGAAAAAACAGAACAAACTCTATCATCTCTTTCCTCACTTGCACAATCATTTGACACACACACGGTGGATGAAGGAATTTAATTTCACTGTTTAACTCGCTTTATTTTCTTTAGACAACAATTAGCCGAGCTCCAGATGGCGCCATGGGGGGACAGGCAGAGCCCGGGAACCCCTCCCCTGGATTTGATGGGAGCCGTTATGGCGCTACAGGAGATGTAAGCTGCCCTGCTGATCCCCAGGAGACCTGTGATGAGAAACATGTGGCTAGAAAAGAAGGATGTCACAACAAGGGCTATCAAGAAGATGAGCATCACTTGAAATGAAACTAAATAAAGAAACAAAAAGTGTGAAGTCCTTGTGACGCACTGTTACAACTATGTGAAGAAAAAAAAAGGCGAACTAAAACATTTTACGACGTGTGACTATCTGTGTAAAGCTTTTTGCAATCACCCCTATTCTTGCTTTCTTTGAAATTTAGAATTCATTTGAAAATTTTATTGTTAATATATATACAACCTTAGATGGACAGCCTCCTGTATAGACTGCAGAGCTACTGAGACCTCATAACTGCAGGCAGCCTCAACAATCTTCTGATCTGTTCTTCTTCCAGAGGTGATCATGCTTTTAAGGTTGTAGTTACTACATTTTTGAACAGCTTTCCTCAGCCTGTCAGGCTGACTGAATCTGTGCTTTGTTTCAATCAATGGCAGAAAACTCCTTTCCATAAGTTAGCTTTTCTGTAATCTTTTGCTCATTATTATGTGGATATGAGTGTGCATGCAGGAATGATCGACAGCCCACGTGTTTAACTCTGTGTTCGCATATATATGTTATTTTAAAATTTTTTTTATCCAAACAGTGCTATACAAATGAAGTTATTTTTTGTTTATGTAATTGCCTGTGAATAAAGTGAAGCTTAATGAATGGAAAACACTGCCAATGCCACTTCAGCAATCGGCTGTTGCTGTTTCAACAGCCAGGTGTGGACATACATTAATTATTGTCAGGAGTTAATGCGTTTAGCGCAGCGTTGCATTTGAAAAAAAAATAAAAACTTTAAAAACTGAACGACGAGGATGGGATTCGAACCCACGCGTGCAGAGCACAATGGATTAGCAGTCCATCGCCTTAACCACTCGGCCACCTCGTCCCGGCCGGCAGGCGTGACAGACCTTCACTTCTCGGCTCCCTACCTGCGGAAAGCACAAA
>VUQK01013458.1:0-15914 GCA_015106715.1 Bujurquina vittata | reverse complement strand
GGGGATTAAGGGAGGGGGGCAATTATAAAAAAAAAAAAAAAAAATAGCATCAAGGACTAATTTACAAAAAAAAAAAAAAAAGATATGGCTCTAGATACTGTCATTTACAGACAGGTTATAAATCAGAGAGTGTTTTGTTCCACAGAAACAGTACAGATGCATAAACAGAGTAAATTAAGGAACTAATGTATTGAACTCTTGGTGCAACAAACATGTCTGGATTGGAAATAAAAACAGCCTGAGGATGGTTCCACTGTCTGGCTAGGCTTGGCGTGTACATTCTCTCCAGATGTCTACCTGGATTCTCTCCTGGTACTCCAGCTTCCTCCAATAGTACTCAGAGGCACAGGTCACCAGTTGGTGGTTAATTGGTGATCTGTCCAGGTTGCACACTGCCTCGCACTCTATAACAGCTAAGATAAGCTTTGGCCCTGAACTGTGACCTTGAATTGGCTAAGTGGAAGAAAATGGTTAGATAATATGAGTATTTATTTTTATAACAGTATATATGACAAAAAATAAGCAAATTTATAATAGATCCTTTTGGTGGGAAATTCTTCTTTCTAAAAACTGATCATTAGAGTAGATGCTACTCCATGTTGATTACAGATAAAATGCTCCCTAAATTCCAGTAATACAACAGGAATTGCTTCTTATTAGCTCTGGAAATAATTATCTTATCACTCTGGTCCAATTACAGGTTCAATTGCTGAGTTTGTTCACTGCCTGGGGTCAACATAATCTCCAGCGAGTACCCTGGGAATTTAGAGCAGGGTATAGCAGCGAGCAGGATATTGGGTCACGTGTCAGTGATTAACAACAGTGTAATTAAAAATGTGCAGCAGTCTGCACACACACCATGCACTGTGAAGGCAAACCATGTCGAGATACAGGTGCAAACAAGAATGCAGAGCACTCGGACAACTTCTTCCATGTTTCACCAAATAAAACTTAAGTTGAGATGTTCGATTACATTTAGCTTTATACAAGGCTACAAGCTAGAACCATGTCTACTTTACTTCCAGTTCCTTTACTCATTGCGTAAATGTGGTTACCAAGAGACGTGTTGCTATGGGTGTGTGGGTGTAGAGCGGCAAAAGGGACCGATGCTGAAAAGACATTCAGCCCTGAGAAAAATAACAGAAAAGAAAAAGTGAAAGGTATGTGAACTGCAGGAAACAGAAGGCTGGAGAGAGTTTCTGTGAATCACAAAACACAAACTGACTGTGAAAGAGATCCTTGGGCAGCTGCTGAGGTGCTAAAAAAAACAACTCAGTATGAACTCACCAGAGTACTTGACTAGTTACTTTTCAAAAACATATGGTCTGTGAATAAACTATGATCTATAGATTGATTTAAAAACAGATTTTATACTCCTGTTGTATGTAAAGTTGTTAGAATTAGCCTCGACTTTACCAACAATAACAAAACTAATGCATCAAAAACACCAGGTTTTACAAAAATACTGTAAGGGCTTTTCTTTACTGTTGGTAAGATAGTGTCTTGGTGAGTTTCCGTACCAAAAAAGGTTGACAATACAAGAATATCCCCAAGTTCTCAAATGCTGACAATCCCATGCACCATCTACTGCAAGGCTAGTGGGCGGTGCCTCTCTGCTAATACTTGAGCCAATTTGACCTTTACATATTGTAATTGAGACCTGAGTACTTTGACCAGTGCTGGGTATTGATAAAGCATTATGGTGCATTGTCACATTGTAAAGAACCCAGGAAGAAGCTGCTGTATGGCTGTAGCTAATGGGGATTCTAATAAAGTGAAGTAAAACTAATCTTGGTTTTTGCAGCTGTATAAACAAACAAACAAAAACAAGAAGCCTGCATTCAAAACTAGAGTCTCAAAAGTAAAAGTTACTTTAATTAGATTCAGCAAAGTGCAGGAAACGGTCCTCAGATATTTTGATCCATGTTCACACGATAGCATCACACAGTTGCTGCAGATTTGTCGGCTGCTCATCCATGATGTGATTCGCCAGTTCCACCACATCCCAAAGGTGCTCTGTTGGATTGAGATCTGGTCACTGTGGAGTACATTTGAGTACAGTGACCTCATTATAATGTTCAAGAAACCAGTGTGAGATCATTTGAGATTTGGGGATCGACATGATCAGCAACAATACTCTTCTGCTGCTGTAGCCCATCTGCTTCAAAGTTGGATGTGTTGTGCATTCAGAGATATGCTTCTGCATACCCTGCTTGTTACAAGTGTTTATTTGAGTTACTGTTGCCTTTGTATCAGCTCAAAGCAGTCTGGCCGTTCTCCCCTGACCTATGGCATCAACAAGGCATTTTCACCAAGAGAACTGCTGCTCTTTGGAAAAGTGCTGCAGTTTCAGCTAAGGCTAGGAAGCTTGTTTAGCAAGCTCCGTCTATAAATTGTATGGGTGCAACAAACAGACACAGATTCCTGCTGATTACTGTGTTAACCTAACCCCAGTAAGTGCATGTCTTTGGATTGTGGGAGGAAACCGGAGTACCCAGGGAAAACCCACGCACATAAATAAATAAATAAATAATAAAATTTCACTCACAGACTCTTTGGATGGGCTGTACCACACTTGGCCAAACTATTTGACAGATAATTCAATTAAAGGCACAGATCCTCTTAAGTGACTGGACTACAGCTGCTTGCGCCCTCTCCCATCTGTCAGTGAAAGTGGCTGTGCCCCTGACTTTAAGCCTTAACCAAACTGGTTTTAACTTTGGATTCAAGGGGGATTGCCTTGCTTATAGAGCAAACTCAAGTGGCCACTAGAGGAACTTCCACTTTTGGCTCTTTTCAGTCCCAAAGGTTGCTGCTTGGCAGAACATGATTGTTGAAGTTTAGCCATGCAGCATGCAAAATTTTAATCTGTAAAGGCCAGCAGTAGTGTAAATATGTGGATATTTCCAGCTGAATTAGTGTGGTATAAAATATGTAAATAATTCATTAAAGCACAAGTGTGCTACAGTAAATTTATTTATGTACGTCCCAACACTGCCCACGGGATCCATTACATCTGCTCACAAACACTAAACCAGTCCTAAAATGGATAAAATCCCTCCGGCTAGTAAAAGCACAACAAACCACTAATATCCACAACAATCAGGCCATTAAGAGACCACAATATTGCAATTATTTTTTTCTAAGCCTGATTTTTAATAGGCGTTTCTGATTTAGTGTTACAATAATACAAATATAATAATAACATCCTGTAAAAGGCTTGCCTGTAACCTGCTAACTGTTTTTCAGCTTGTTGACCCCCACAGAGGTCTTGTTTGTGAGTTAATGTATTTTTGGAGCGCTATAGATAGCTGATAGTAATTGACCCCATCCATTCACGAATCAGTCCAGAGTGAATGGATCTGTACTGGATAACACCGGGAAGGAGAAAAAAAATGAAGTTATGTGAGGACGGTTATTTGATTGGTATCAAAACACGGGGACAATAGAGATATATTTTGAGCTGATCTGCACAAGGACAGTGATTGAAAGGAGGAAGAGTGGACTGAGACTAAGAAAAGAACGGAGTGCATTCAATCTGCTCCTTCCTCACTCCCTTCAACCCACTCTCTGCTTCTGTTATGCAACACCACGATCTATAGGCTAATCTCCAACATATGTCCAGGTGAGATACTTTAAAATGAACTCCTCAACTGATACCAAATGTGAAAAGCGTCCATGTATCATGTCCGCTTCCTTTGCCTTTTGGCCAGGTTTTATCAGCGCCTGACCTTTTGTCTGAAAAAGAGGCTGAGAGGTAATCGAGAGGAGCAGGACACAGAGGAGCGAGGGGAAGGCAGAGAGGGAGTCTCAGTGAAAGATCTGCTGCTCGGAGGTCTCTCGTGATGTAACACATCTACATCACGTCACCATGGCAACCCTGCATCAGCACCAACTGGCTGTGGGGAGGAAGAGCCAGTGCCTGTGCTGGCATGTTACAGTACAGTACCCTGGGAGAAAAAGTCTCTGTATCTGTCCACAACAAATACAGAGCCATGGGTATAAATTACTTTATAATGCAAATACCTTTCCATTCATTACATAAATTCAAATAATAAATATTGCATGGTAACCAAATGAAAACTTGCTAGTGACTGTTTTAAAACAGATCAAAACTTGAATTCAAAGGTTTCACCTTGAAAACTGCATGTAGCATGAAAAATGTTCAAGTGCTGTCACTGAGCATAGGCACATTCTACCTCATTCAGTATAACTAAGCCTCTCGTGGCAGACTCCATCCTCAATAGAAACATCAGAGCTATTCACCAAATTATTGTCCCCATGTTCTCTGGTAAGTCTAAGTATAATCCAGGGACCTTGAGGAGACAAAACTCGAGTACAAATAAAGAGCCACTAGTGAAAAACTTCTGCCCCCTTCTCAGTGCCCTGGCTGCTAAAAATAAACCAGATATTGAAAAGGGAAGAGAAAAGGCACAAGGCTACTGGCTCACAAAGCCTAACTGAGAGAAGAAGGCAGGCAGTGATGGAGGTGAGGAGCAGGAGTGTGTGTGGAGGGGGAGAGGTGTATGTGGGTGTGTGGATACTTCATTTTCACAGGTTGAATCTGTCTCTCGGCTTCATATCCGACAGAGTGACATGCAGTCCGAAGGTGTCGAAGTGCGATGGGTGGCAGACAAGTTCAAATGCTGTATATATGCATTATGATTACCAGAATAATTCCACTCTAAATTGGACTCAGTGTGTCTGCTTCCACAGTGATGCTGCTGATTTACTTTGAGGCCCATAATAAAAAAAATTGTCCCAGCATGCAGTGGGAAGGAGGTGGTATTCACCCAGGACTGTGATTCTCAGCACAAAGGTCACCAAATAAGCAGGAAAAAGTGGAAATGTAAAAATAAGATGCACATAAAATCACTCTTTGGTAATACAGATAAGAACTGGTAGACATTTGCAGCTGAAGGTTGATGAAGGCCGGGTACCCCATACAAACAGTTACTGTTTGTATGGTCAGCCAAGAGGCGCAGCCAAGCAACCACCTACCCAAAGATGCAACAGAAGCTTCAGACATGGGGAGCTGAAGTGGGTTGTCTACTAATGAGAAGGTTGGTGGTTTGATCCCCACCATCTCAAAAAGGTATGATAACGGACCCCAAATTACTGCTGTGGCTTCCTCAGGTTCAGGTGTGGCAGTTTGATAGCTGTGTGCAATATCTTAGCTGCTCCTAGGACTGCACTCTTCTGGACAGAGACAGCAGATGTTGTACCCAGAATCTGTTGAAGCCATTCTTCCACTATGGGGTTACAGTGCCCAGTAATCCCAGTACCACTGGCACCATTTTGGACTTTCCACATCTGCTCCAGCTGTTTCTCCAGTCCTTGGTACTTGATTTTCTTGTGCTCCTTCTTTCTGATATCAGCTGGAATTATCACTTCTTCTTTTTTCGGTTAGCCACTTGTCTGTCCGGACATCCCACGGGACGTTAACTCTGTTGTTCTCAATCACTTTTAGAGGTGTTTTCCATCAGGGCTTGTAGAATTCTAATCCATATTAAGGCACAGGTATTACTGCACATCATCTCAGCCTTCCATCTTACATCCTGCTAGTATGTGCTGGGCTTTCTGAGGAGCACCTCTGCACATCCTGCACCTTGGATCCTGTCTGCTGCAGACTCCTACATCTATGGTTTGAGTGGTTAAGGGTTGTTTTGTGCTGCCATGATCAGAGCCTCTGCTCTGTCCTTTTTGCCAGTCTGTTCTGGTCACCAGTAGGATTCTTGATGTTAGCCACTTCTCCTATCTGCTATGGAACTTCCTATGTAGGAGCCTGGTCGTCCACAATAATTCCTCATCTTCTTGCTCATCATTGTCTGTTTTCAGCTGCCCAGGGCACCCTTATATCAGCTCTTTTTGGCGGGAGCCATGTTCCTGATGTATTCAAGGATGCTCCTTGTTTCATCCCGGTGGCTTGGACACTCACTAATCCTCAACCTCAACAAAGGTGCTGGAATTTGTGTGGAATATATATTTACTAAGGAGTTATGATCCAGCTATCCATCTTGAATGATTTATAATCAAAAAGGCAAAAATAATCAATCTTTAAATTAAATAAAGCGTGATTCCATTCACTATCTAAGCAGAAGACTGTGTGATGTTTATACAATTCCTGCTAATCGGTTTCTACATTTTAAAGGTAATTTTCAGAACCCATAATCTTTAAAAGTGCCCTAAGCAAGTTACTTCAATAAGAAGAGCACAGAAACAACATTACAGGAGGAATCAGGCTGAAACTAATTTATCTGTTTCCTCTAAAAACCACCAAAGAAACAAATTGCTACAACAGATTTGTGATCAAATCAAGAGAGCAGACGAAGCTGCGTAAATGTACGCTCTAGACTCCTGAATCTTTGACTTGTGTGTTGTACGTGAGAGCAGATGATTACAGCTTAAGTTCCCAGTGTTCCCAGTTATCACTCTGTGCCCCTAAATTTCCCAAAATGTTTTTTTTTTTTATCAACTCTTACTCTTTACTCCTCATCCTCTCTCGCTCCGGCTCCGATGCAGGAGTGGGAGGTGTTGCTAGGCGACAGATTAGCTCCTTCTTTTCAAGAAGCAGAGTGCAGACCTTGACTCTCTGGGTGTAAAAATAAACAGAAAAAGAAAAGACAGACTCAGAGGGAAAGGGACAAGTATCATTCACCTCTGGCATGAGAGCCACACTCTTTGTTTACCCTGAAAATATTTTCCACACAACACCCTCCCAATCTCCTCATCTGCAGCCTGAAGTGGTCCAAAAATAGCCCACTTATTTATAGCTACATTTACATCTGAGATAAAACAATCTATCTCTCGCTATCTGTGATAAACTTTCACACTAGGTTATGATGGAGCTGTTGTGCTGATGATTTGTCCGCTCTGTTCCCTGTGATGTGATGACTAAGGTTGTGGCGGAACACGCTGCTCGGCCCTCATCCGCAGCTTTACTCGCTGCCAACCGTCGAAGCTGTGAAAGTCACACCTGTTGTTGAAAAAGTGTGTGTACCGAGAGAGCCAGAGTACTCCTGCCCTTTGAACATCTGCTCAGTGTGTGTGTGTCCGCATGTGGACAGTGCCAGAGAGTACGTGTTGCTCAATGAGTGTGTGCGTGACTGGATGAGCACATTTGAGAGGGTATGAGTGGGTGAGTGACAGCGTGAATATGAGTGACATATAAGTGAGTGAAAAGGCTTTTTTTAAGCAATTGCTGAGGCACAATTTGTTAAACACTGCTCAAAAGAATCCACACCCCCATGTTGCACTGAGCAGCACTGAACTTAATTTATCACACAAAACTATTAAAGTCACTTTAGCAATATGCTCCTCACTGCCACCATAATAAAATACCTTTTAACCACTTCTGCTGACAGTTTTTTTGCCAGTGTTGCACATCCAAATGTTACAGGGCAACGCTGTTACTTGTTTGGAGGCATGCTGCACATTGCATGTTGCTATAATAATAGTAGTAATGTTTTTAAATAGCACTAATCAAAATCAGAGCTACGAAGCAAACCACAAAAGCACATAAGACACGGAATAAAAGACAATTATATAAGCAGGAAAAATATTAAAATATTGAAAAAATAACAGACATTTAAATTATTAAATTATAAAAAAGACTCAAGTGTAAAATCAGCAAATGAATGAAATTAAAAAAGGTTTAAAAGTTGTTTTAAAAAGTCACATTTTTCTTTTTTTAAAGTAAGACCTCCAATGTAAATAAAAATGATTAAAAAGAAGATTCTGATAACAAGCTGGAAATCTGAGATTTACACTCATTGGCCAGTTCATTAGGTACATTTTGCTAATACTGGGTTGGACCCCCTTTTACCTTCAGAGGTGACTTCATTCTTCATGGCAATGATTCAAGAAGCTGCTGGAAACATTCCTCAGAGATTCTGGTCCAAATTGACGCGATAGCATCAAACATGCTGCAGATTTGTCGGCTGATTATCCATGTTGTGAATCTCCCATTCCACCACATCCCACAGGTGTCCTACTGGACTGAGATCTGGTGACTGTGGAGGCCATGTGAGCGCAGTGAGCTCATTGTCATGTTAAGGAAACTAGTTTGACATCGTCTGAACTTTGGGATATGGTATGCTATCCTGCTGGAAGGAGCCATGAGAAGATGGATACACTGTGTCCATAAAGTCATGGACATGGTCAGCAACAATATTCAGGAAGGCTGTGTTGTTTTAACAATGCTCACTTGGTACTAAGGGGGCCAAAGAATGCCAAGAGAATATCCTCGACACCATTACTACAAGGCCAGATTGATTGATGCTTTCATGGTGTGTTTAGATCAAATTCTGACCATCTGAATGGCAACAGAAATTGATACTTCTCAGACCAGCTGACATTTTTTTGATCTTCTATTGTCCAATGTTTGTGAGCCTGTGAAAAGTCTTAAATCACCTTTCCTCCCCATTCTGATGCTCAGGTTGAACTTTGTCTTTACCATGTCTACATAGCTAAATGCTACATACATACATACATATATACATAAATACAGAGTTAAGGGTTATGGGTGTCCAAACAATGCAGATGTGCTTACATGAAATTCTGCAATCCTCCGAGAAACCAAGGGGTTGGCTGAAAACTGCTGCCTGTATTGCCTGAAAAAAACCCCAAATGGTAAAGTTGAAGCTGGAAATCTAATTAATGTAAAATCAAAATAGCATCAGATTCTTTTACTAACAGTTTGTACAGATTACAGATTGTTTTCACATAGATACTTTCTAGCTATACAAACACCAAATAAAGTGATACAGATGACAACAAAACTTTGTTCCTTTTCTGTTTCTTCACAGCTGCCTGCAAATGGCCAGAAATCATATGATCAACTTAACAAGTGATAAATATGTAGAGATATATTTTCTGTTTTTCACATTAATTATGGCCCATTAGCTCACCAGCTAAAGCAACATGTTAATTACTCTTTGTCTGTAACCATTTGCCTCATGACACACATGGACAGAGATGAGACAAAATGATAATTTTCTTGATAAATTACCTCTTTTTTTGCACCCATGATTAAAGGCCCGAATAAAAGGGTGACTTGGTGCACAAATTAATGAGTATGCAAGTGAACATGTGAGGGAGTGGTTGAAAAAATGGATCAGCGAGAGGGGACACGAGTGAATGAATGAGTAAGCGTCTGAGTTAACGCGGGCTGGATGAGTGGTTGCACTAAAGAGGGTTTTAAGACTAAATGAGCCTCCACATGAATATTGAGACAAACAGAAGTTTCTAGCACAAAGACACAACACTAATTGGATTCGTTTGAGTCCATTTGCTGTCAGGGAGATGAGGCATTCATCCCTTCGACCCCCCGCTCTTCATCCATCCACCTCTCCACAGCCGTGCTCCTCTCCTGCCACCCACCAGTGATACCAACACAGCCTTGTCTCATAATGCCAGAGATTCTCATGACAACCACAACAATAGCAGTGCTTGAGACAAAACAGTGTGTGGGACAGTGGGACAGCTTAAGTCCCTATGAGTCTCCCAGGTGGAGAAAAACAAACAACTTTGAGTGTTTTTGTTCTGGGAGCTCCTGCATAAATATGTGTGCTATTTTTGCCCTGCACAGAAACTCTGCCAGGTATGCTTTTTTTTAAAAGGCAATCTCTGAAAATGCTTCGTCTTGAAGAAAGTGATGTGTGCTTGGTCACAGATCGCAAGTAAACAAGCTTCACGTGAGCAACAGCAGAGTGACGGGTGTGCTCTGATCAAACAGAAGGGAATCGGTGACTAACAGCTAACTCTGTTAGCCAATAACATACAGTTAGGTCCATATGCTGTTGGAGAATACACTTTTTGTACAATACTACTGTGGTTTTTAAATCAGATAATATGTGATTTTAGGATTAATTCAAGGGGATTAACAAAAGTTTGCATTACCTGTGTAAAAACTACATTTTTATAAACAGATCACTATCTGACTGACAAGCAGGTTTGTGCCCAGATGAGGCCCATTCCATTGTTATTCCATGGCACATTAAGCAGATGTGTTGATCTGGATCATCTGTCAAACATGGTGGAGGCAATGTTACGGTATAGGAAGATATGGCTGCCAGTGCCACCAGGTCACTTGAGTTTATTGATGACGTGACTACTGATAGAAGCAGTATGCATGTACTCTGACATGTACAGGACTATACTCTCAGATTCAGACAAATGCTGCAAAGCTGATTGGATAGCACTTCACATTGCAAATGGATAATGAACCAAAGCAAACTGCAAACACAACAGTATCTCAGGCAAAGAAATGGGATATTCTTCAATGGCCAAGTCAGTTTCCCAGTGTCAACCCAACAGAGCATGTTTTACAGTTACTGAAGACAAAACTGAAGGGAGAAACACCCACAACGAAGCAGCTGCTGAGGGTGGCTGCAGTAAAGGCATCTGAAGAGAGAAACCACAGCATCTGGTGTCCATGCGGTCTAGACTTCAGGCAGTCATTGACTACAAAGGGTTTTCATCCAAGTATTCAAAGCATTACTTATATTTATAATTATGCTAGTTTGTCCAACTAATTTTGATTCTCTGAAAATGGGGGACTGTATATAAAAATTGCTGTAATTCCTAAACAGGCAACATTTTTGGAAACCCCCTTGAATTAAAGGTGAAAATCTGCACTTTAATCACATCTGAAGTGTTTGATTAAAAATAAATAAATATAAAAAAATAAAAATAAAAAACGGTCTTTGTCCAAAAATATATGGACCTTAACTGTACTGAAAAATGCTCATATCATCTTTGAGGGTGGGGTTTATTTTGCAGCTCAGTGTGTTAAAATCCTGGAAACTTCTGGCCATTAGACTTAATATATGTCTGAATATCTCTTGAATTCATGATGTTCTGGTATTTGCATCAAACCAGACCTTCGATGTTTTACAACACTTAAATTCTCTGGCATCTATCTCAAAGGTGGTTTCCACCCAAAAGTAATTTTTTAAAAATTCCTCGATCAGGAACTTTTAAATTAGTAACCCAGGCCTGATTTTTTCAGTTGAACGAGATTTTGACCACATTACCAATTTGGTCAGTTATCTACTAGCCTGCTGACTAAGCCTCTGGAGGCGACTGACCAATAAATCTTCCAGACTCTGGTTGTAGTGGGTGGATATCAGGGCTCAGACTTCTGTTTCCATCTGCTGGTCATTGTTTATGATGGTCAGCATATAGACATTAAAATATATAAATATATATTTTTGTAGCATGATGACACTTTTGAATTCATCCTGACTCAATGACAGTGACAGAGGAAAAACTCCAAGGATAACCAAAGTAAAACTGTGTGATCCTCATGGAGATGCAAGAGAAACGGTGACAGGATCACTGACCTCATTAGGATTTATCCACTGGGAGCATAATCATATTCAATATACACTGTAATATGTAAATCTGGACCAAATTTGTGTGCCCACTGATAAATGTTTATGCAACCACAGCTAAAACACAACTTCTCTTCCCAACACCTCAAAACAATCATTCAACATTTTCTCTTGCCTGTTGTTTAATGCACTACACAAAAATTCTGTTTAAAGCAAGAAGTTGGTGAATATCTATAAGAAGAGATTGATTTTGCGCACTTTATTTAATCTACAGCAAGATCTCCAACAAAGACTCTTTGGCATCTGTGCAGGCTTCCCATCTTAAAAGGTCTAATTGAATTTTGATCCACAGAGTATCAGTAAATTTCTGAGGTCTATCAGAAAGTGAGGATTTAAAGAATCACGTGACCAGACTTTTTGTTGAAGATGGTTATTTCCAGCTGTAATTTATAGTTGGTGGTATGGTTCTGTTCTGGAACCTCCCTAGCCTTCCATGTGCATAAGCCTGAGGCAGGAAGTGCAGCAACAATACTCCCCGGTGCATAAAAGGGCAGACATCAGTGACAGCAGGTATGAGATTGATGAAGTCAGACACAATGAAAATGACAAGATGGAACAGAGGGGGTTGCAAAGCTTATTGCAGAGTGATTTTCAGTTGCTTCAAGCAACTTAAGTAGCATATCCTATATGAGATTTTTTTCAGTTGGATGTATAGAAATGCATGCGGGCTGGCACTGAGATCAGCGGTTAGCAGCTCATGAACCAGGACCTGTGGGCTGAGCTTGACTTTGTGACCTGCCTGAATTAAATTACTGCTCAATTTAGTTGACGCTTCTTTGCTGTGATGTTTTCTTATACTTCTTACCTCATCTCGCCTTTAATTACCTGTGTGTTTTATTGTTTTTTGTATTTATGAGGCTCTTTGTAACTATTTTTGTTCTGCTTATTAAACAGCCTGGACATGAACTTTATGACTTTTTTATTATTATTATTTCATTTACTGAATGAGGCAAGAGTTGAATCAAATAAAAGATAATGTAATCAATAAAAATAAGAATAAATTTTAGGTGACATCCACTGCACTCACCATCATACTTATCTGTTTGACAAATAACTCCAACAGCAAAGTAAAAAAGCAGCTGAATTGAAACAAACTGCCAGACTAAAACCTTTGTGTCAGATTTACTTACAGTGCCATGAAAAAGTATTTGCCTCCTTTCAGACTTATGTTTATTGCCACAATTACATGTTTAATATTAAATTGACTGCTTCTTATGTTTAATTCAATTCAATTTTATTCATATAGCGCCAAATCACAACAAACACTCGTCTCAAGGCACATCGTATTGTAAGGTAAAGATGGCACAATAATTAAAGAGAAAACCCAACAGTCAAAACGACCCCCTGTGAGCAAGCACTTGTGACGGTGGGAAGGAAAAACTCATTTTCAACAGGAAGAAGCCTCTGGCAGAACCAGGCTCAGAGAGGGGCAGACATGTGGCCCATGGGTACTATGGCATGCAGGCTGGAGCAGCAACCACCAACCTTCTAATTGGTAGATGACCTGCTCTACATGCTGAGCCACAGCCAACCCAATCTATTAGACAAAGATAAGCTGAGTAAATTCAAAATGCAGTTATTAAATTATAATTTATTTATTAAGTGGAAAAAGCTATCAGCTAGACCTGCTTGGTCCCGTGTGAAAAAAGTAATTCCCCCAAACCTAATAACTGGTTGTGCCACCTTTGGCAGCAAGAACTGCAATCAAGTGTTTGTGATGACTCGCAATGAATCTTTCACATCACTGTGGAGAAATTTTGACCCACTCTTCTTTGCAGAATTGTTTGAATTTAGCCACATCGGAGGATTTTCAAGCATAAACGGCCAGTTAAAGGTCATGCCTAAGCATCTCAATCAGATTTAAATGCAGACTTTGACCAGACCACTCGAAAACCTTCATTTTGTTTTCTTTTGTTTTTGATACATTCAGAGGTGGACTTGTTAATGTGTTTTTGATCATTGTCCTGCTGCCTAACCCAATTGTGCTTGAGCTTCAGGGCACGAACTGATGGCCCGACATCTTCCTTTCAGGATTTTCTGGTAGAGAGTAAAATTCAGGGTTCCGTTAATCGCAGCAAGTTTCCCAGGTCCTGAAGCAACAAAGCAGCCCCAGATCATCACACTACCACCCCATGGCTCTTTTTATGAAATGCTGTTAGTTTTATGCCAGCTGTAGCAGCACTCAAACTTTCCAGAAAATTCAAATTCTTTCTCGTCAGTCCACAGAATGGTTCCCTAAAAGTCTTGGGGATCATCAAGATGTCTTTTTTGGCAAATGTGAAATGAGCCTTTATGTTCTCTAGGCTGTGGCTACGGCTCAGGATGGAGTGGGTCATCTACTAATTGGAAGGTCAGTGGTTTGATCTCTGGTTCCTAAAACCTGCATATTGAAGTATCCTTGGGCAAGATACTTAATCCTGTGTTACCCCTGATGCACAGTTCGGAGTGTGAGATTTTGAATGCTTGCTTGCCAGGTTAAAATGCTTAGGCATTTGAAAGATGTTTCTGTATTAGCAACAAGGGAACCTTTAACTGCCAGGTGTGCAGCGTTTACAGGTGTGTGCTACAGTTGTGCCTTAAAGCATTGCTTTGTCTATTATAACCTTCAGATCCTGTTTGTTTTAAATGCACTGAGAATTCAGTATGAATGTGGCTTTGTGAATTAATCTTGTAGTAAGAAAATACTTTGAGTGCTCAAATAGAGTAGAAAAGCACTATATAAGTCAATGAGCCAAAAGCCACTGCTGACCAAAAAGAATGGTAAACGGTAAATGCACTGATACTTATATCAGTGAGTCTCAAATCCAGGCCTCGTGGTCCAGTGTCCTGCAGGTTTTAGATGTGTCCCTGATCCAACACGTCTGAATCAAATGGCTGAATTACCTCCTCAGTATGCAGTCAGGTTCTCCAGAATCCTGCTAATGACTTCTTTATTTGATGCAGGTGTGCTGGTTCAGGGACACATCTAAAGCCTGCAGGACACAGGGCCACGAGGCCTGGATTTGAGACTCACTGATATAAGTATCAGTGCATTTACCGTTTACCATTCTTTTTGGTCAGCAGTGGCTTTTGCCCTGAAACTATCTCACGAATGCCATTTTTGCACAGTCTCTTACTTATCATTGACTTTAACTGAGGTCTGCAGTTCTTTATTTGTTGTTCTGGGTTTTTTTTGTGGCTGAGTTACTGATGTGTAATTTTGCTAAGCTGGCCACTCCTGGGAAGGTTCACCACTGTTCCAAGTTTTCCCCGTTTATGGATAATGACTCTCACTGCGGTTCTCTGGAGTCCCAAAGCCTTAGAAATGGCTTTGCAACCCTTTCCAGACTGATAGATGTCAAGGACTTTGATTATCGTCTATTCTTGTCTAATATTTAAATTTGGTTAATGAACATTTGTGACAGGTGTGACAAATATAGAAAAATTGGGAAATCAGGAAGGGGCCAATGCTTTTTCTTAGAAAAGTATATCAAGGTAAATGTTAATCCACTGGGGCTCTTACTGATAAATATGAGTGGAAATTTTTTACATTCTGCCAAACGTTTTTGGCAGCTTTTTTACCAGGATGGAAAATACTGAATGTCTTGTCCAAGATTATTATTTAAGAGCTAAAACAACGTTGAAGTGAGGGAGCAGAATGCTAAGCACTCACGAAATATGATTTAGACTCCAAAGACATTTATGAACCAGAAAAAAAACAGCTTTAGTAAATAGTCATAATGAACATGTGGATAAGGAAATTAAAAACATGGTGCACAAAGACTGGTGCTTTAAGCATAAAGGGTATATTGGAAATGAAATTATTCACTGTCAGATTAATTTGTGGTTGAAGTGACATCCCACAAAGTGATTTTGTAGTCAGTCATCCTTTGTAAAGTAAAAATAGAAACTTTCTGTAGTTAAAAATTGTGTGTCATTAATTACTCCAACAATAGCCAATACAAGACAAGGCCACAGACTTGTTTATGGGCTAGTTAATGATGCAGCGGACTTAAGTGTGTTATATGGATAATTAATTTTTTTAACAAGAAAGACTAATTCTGGAGTAGCTATGCTGAAGAATCTGAACATTTTACTTACTAATAGCAGATAACACCAAGATTCAGAGGACTCTATTCAGTGGAACTTGCAGAATTCAGTACCTCATGGATACCAAAAAAATTAGTGGTTTGTCTAGTTTCTGAGCCAAACTGATGATGAGCAATAGACGATTTCTTCACGTAAGATAACCAAAGAGGAAGTAAAAAAGGCCATGATGCAGCATGCGGTTATTCTGGAGGAAAATGTCAGGAAAGTGAGAGCTTGTTTCCTCAGAGAGTGGTATGGGTCAATACAATAAACAACCTCTTTAAAGTAGCAAGGGAAAAGCTTTCGATTACAGAGACACTCAGTGTTTTCTTACAGTGTAATGCTGTTTACTGATGCTGCACCAATACAGTGGACATGATGTGAAGGTGGGGAACTAAAGTGTATGACGTGGGATATAAGAGGGAGTTATTCTGTTATTAAAGTGCTGCA